>JBBPFP010796147.1:0-15820 GCA_037974795.1 Kaempferia galanga | reverse complement strand
CGGAAGGAGCCGGAAGAAGCCAGTCAACACGAGGTTGACTGGTCCGAACCGGGCCGGGCCAGTCCGGGGCACCCTGAGCACCCTCCAGGGCGCCCTGAGGGAACAAGTTGCCGTTTCGAGCCGTTTGCGAAGCCCGAGTCTTGGGGGATAAGGTTTGACCCCTGAGGGCGCCTGGAAGTACCTCCAGGGCGCCCTGAAGGCTCGAGGATAAAATTTCTAGACGCTATAAATAGAGCTTTAGTTTGCTGAGTTTAATCATTCAAGCAATTCTTCTCTTTCTGTATAAGCAACTAGTGCTCTTAAAGTTCTGTACGCTCAAAGATTGTAAAAGGCTTCTCCGCCAGAAGGAGTTAGAAGATAAAGCGCTGATTCGTCTTGGAGTAACGATCCCCTGGATCGCCAACCAAGTAAATAGCTGGAGTTCTGTCCTTTTACTTTTAGTCTAGTTCATGTTTATTTTAGTTGCTTCTATTATCTAACTTGAATCCCTGCAAATAGTACGCTCGAGATAATTTTGTCTTTTTATTTTGCAGGTTAACGCGACTTCCACACCTGGCAGAACCGAACCGACGAATCGGGGCCCACGCGCTCAGTTCCAACAAAAACTACTATGTAGCGCGCAATTGAGACAACCTACCAGACTCATGCCCTATGTTAACCACCTTGGCCATCCTCAAATATTATATGACAGTGAAAATGACATTGAATGTTACACAATAGTCTAAAGATTTAGTGAGGTTATTAGTAGACAATAACTTTAATGAAAATTTAGATGTATAAAAATACATAGGAAAGTAACAACCAAGGTGTAAGAGAAACATCCCCAATACCTTTAACCCATGAGTGAGACACATTGAATATTGTGACATTGGTAGGAGGAGTTGGAAATGTAAGAATAGAGAAAGTAGATATGTTACAAAAGAAGCACTAAAAGGCCCAAAACTTAAAATAATCTAAAAGTATTAAGTAAACAAGGAGTAGATGTATCTTTATAGGCCATAGACGACTGAAATGAAAAAATAACAACTTAATTGAAATAAGTGTGAATGCAACTCTGTGGAGTTGCAATAGTGGAGCTAGATTCAAAGTATGTGCTAATGGGGCTTCTTGAGATGTTGAATTTGATCTAGCTATATAAATCAATGAAAGGATGACTAGGTAGGTAATTATGGAGATAGTAACAAAAATCCTTGATATGCCCAAGTTTCCTACGGTCGGAAAACTTAAGTATAATAGCCTCTCCTAAGTCACTTATCCCCTAGAGGATAATTGAACAACCAATGTAGATTTTTGTACTGAGCATTAAAGGATGGAACATCCATATGTACACATCCGATAAAGGCAAAATGGATGAGCCTCATGAAATCTAAGTTTTCTCTGGCTCTTATTCAAGATGAACAACTTGAAGGAACTTTGCATAAGCTTAACATAAGTTTACGATATGGAGTGATATAAAAGATTCCACAAATATCGTAATCAACTGGTGTGGGAGATTATCTTAGACGAAGAGATATGCTAATATCTAGCCTATGTTTGAGTCTTGTAGTGGGAGAAGCAGTTAAAAGATGCTTATAAGGCTGGAATCGATGGACTGCCAGAGGATATAGTGGGAGAAGCAGTTAAAGAGCAAGTAATTGCACATAAAATCCACTCCCTTAAGGATCTAGTGGACTATGAAATCTGGATGTCCTAGATAGTGAGGTACTCTAGTCGAGCTTGATTCAATAACCAATTTTGAATAGTTGTAGCTATGAAGCATAACTCTTCCAATTTAATTTCTCAATAGGAATCATCATAGAGTTAGTGAAACTAGAAAGATCAGTGGTGGGAAGCATTGAGGGGCAAAAAAAAAAAAAGGATTGATGAATGGCCTGAAAACTCAAAATGGGCAAAAAAAAATTGTTGTTTGAAGGAAAATATACAAAATCTTCTTCCTAAACTTCTGCTGTCAAAGAACAAACAGAGGTAGATCCACTAGAGCAATTGGGTTGGCTGGGTGTGTTCCAGTTGGGTTGTCAAATCCAGTTAAGATTTAAGAAGCAGTGTTAGAAAAAGAAAGCAATGCCTAGTCATCAAATTCAATTAAGCAGCAACATCAAAGGAAGAACAAAGTGCCGAAAGGAGGCTGCGTCAATAGAATTTAATCAGAAGATGATTGATGTCAGAAGTGTCTGGTTGAGCCGATTGATTTCTCCAAGATCATTTTCCAAACCCAAAGGCTATGGACTGGTTGACAAATAGCGAAGTGGCACTTATTTACTCCAGAGCATACGGTAGCATAAGTGAGGCAACATCGGGCGTATGCTAGTGACAACATACACAAAGGACGGGAGGCTCCTGTGGTGTTACATGAGGAAGAACAAGAAGAATATCACGACTTAGGGGAGAAGATGTCACTGATGTTCAATCACAAAGAGGGAAGGTCAAGGAAAATTATTAGGTAGAGTAACTAGAGGCACAAATAACTTCACTCTAACTCCATTGTCATACTTGTCTGATGGCAAACAAAGCATAAATCTACATTATTGTTTGGTCTATGTGAAATTTTGTAACACCTTAGTACGAATCATATTTGTTTTAAAATTGTCCCCACAAGGTGCCCAATTGACTAGAGGGTGGCAGCTTTGCTACATGGGACAAGAGGTCAATTCCCGATAGGCGCATGCCCTTGGCGAAAAAAAACTCCTCCCACCCTCTGGCAATTTGATGGTCGGCTATAAGTTGACCTAGTGATTTACTTCCCTTTACATAATCTAGGGCGGGCTGTGAGGGGTGCCTGGGGTGAGCGTAATCACCTTTTGTTACAATATTTGTTTTAAAATTACTAAGGAATGCACACAGTTATAACTCTATTTTAGTTGTTAGACCCTATTACTGGCCTTTTTTATACGTTTTCAAATTTGCATCAACAGGAAATAACCTTGGTAGGTTATCTCAAGCAGAACCATTCCTTAAACTTTATGTTCTGACATGACAATGTGATACTTTTGACACTTAGATCCATAATCTAATGTTTGATTCTCATACCAGTGTACAAAATGTAGACTTTTTAGCTAGCTCTTCTGAAATGACACATTGCATGGTAAAGCCATAGAGGTAAAGATATTTTCAATTTAATTTTTTGAGTGCTGATGGTAAGAAAGCTCCTATGTAGTCTGGTTAAACTACATGTCGGTTATTTAGAATCATATCAGTCATCTTGCTCTTGAATACCATATGCTAACATTTTGTTTTATCTTATATTAAGCTATGAAAGTTGATGAATATTAAAGAAAATTATAGTAAGAGGATATTATCAAAGGGATAATTACACAGTCTGAAAAAGATCATATGGAAAATGAATTACCATAATTAACACATAGTTGCCAGTATCGGGCAAGCCAACACCTCTTGAGAACAACTTCCTCCTATTAAAATACATTAAAAAATGAAAAAAGAAAAGTGTTGTGAGAATGAAAACTTATAGGATTTCACGAATAAAAACATAACACAAACCATTAGTTCTTGTGATAATATCATCTTATGGGCCATCGTCTTAAGAGATTTAAGTTCTGATTCTGCCTCCTGAAGTTGCTCGGATGCCGATGCTGCCTCATCTCTTGCAATCTAAAAAGATATTTTATCAAATATAGTTTAACAAATTGGATCAAAGAGGGAAATCACATTCACAACCAATTATTACCTTTGCTTCAGCTCTAAGCGTAGAAATCTCTTTCGTGGCATTGCCCGTTTGTGAGGCAGCTTTCATAGCAGCCTGCAAAAGTCCATATTTTAGTACTAAGAATAATATAATAACAAAAACAAATATCCTGTGACCTCCAACTATTTTGGGTTGGTCACATACATCTTACCTCACCATTAAATTTATGCATCATTATCATCCAACCATACTTGTCCCAACTATTTGTGGGTAGCCACAAGAATCTTAACTCTACATTGAATTTTATGTAAAATTATATCACTAGTGATTTATATTAAAAAATTATGTTTAGTAAATAGACTAATATCTTTTTGGTCTCCCTCAATCCCATACAACTTCCATTTCAATATATTCAACTCCTCTAATTATAAAACTTATTGGTCGTCTTTAATTATGTCCATTCCAACTTAATTTGTATTCTCATTATATCATATAGTAGAGCCACAACTACTCAAGATAGTTCATTTGTCCTCATCTCCTCTCTAGATCTACTATCATAGCTTTCATTGAGTATACCTATTTTCTTCGGCTCTAAACCACGACAGATGTCTCATCACAATTAAATGTTATCTACTGTTATGGAAGTCCTACTATATTTATGACATTCCAGTAGGTCTTCTACACCTACCTTCATTTCTTCTAAGCTTCATATTCTTTTTTTAAGATGGTTTAAGCGGCACTCTTACATCTAGAGTGGACACAAGCTATGATTGAGTAGATTCAAGTCTCAAATTTTATTAAGGAGCCTACTTGTTACATATACATAACTACTCAAGAGATTGATTTATTCTCATCTCCTTTGGCTCTAATTCTAATATCGTAGTTTTTTTTAGGATTATTATTATTTTCTTCAGCACTATGCTACAATAGATGTCTCCGGAGGTATGTCTACTATATCTATGATAGATTTCACTAAGTCTTCTACTTTGAGCCTTGACTTGATTCTATTGCATTAACACCTATTCTGCCTTCATTTTTTTTTAGCTCCACACTCTATTTTTTATTTTAAATATTTTTTTTAATGATATTCTCATATCTAGAGTGGAGAAAGCTATAAACAAGGAGACACAAACCTATATTCTAATACTAAATGGGAAACATTACCTCTTACTTCTAGTGAGTCCACAAGAAGCTATAAATAAGGACTTATAGTGGATACATCACTTCCTAGGAATGTGGATCATCTAAATCTTGATTAGTGGCTAAGAGGAACACCTAAACCTATAGAGTGGATTACCTGAATACCTATCCTATAGCTAAGATTGATTCAATCTCTCTCTTCCTTGCATTAGTAATCATTTTCACTTGCCTCATTTTCATCAGTTGAGTTTCAAGAATCTCTTCCTTATATAACTTTATAAAAGAAATATACATGAAGAAACCTTCAAAGTTTGTTGCTCAAGAGTAGGCAGAATGATCCGACATACAAACTGAAGAAGTCCACGTATACTATGATGCAATTCCCTATAGTATTCACCTTTAATTTAAAAGATTGTTTTAAATTATTCAGAAATTCATTTACCTTGTTGTTAATACTCACCCTTATTAGGGAAGTAATCCATCACCCAATATCATCATAACGGATGATGACTCTCTAATGACTATGAAGCTGAAAGTTTCAGCAACACATTATCACTCAAAAATTTAGGTGAAAATATTTTCTCGACATAAAGGTAAGTCACTAACGAGGAGAGAAGAATGGGAGGGAGGTGGACAAAAGAAAGACGGCAAGGGACTTTATGTGATGGAGAAGAAGACATTAAGGGATGTGACAAACCTATGCTCTAATCAAGCCAAACACATTGCCAAAGAAGCATGTAGAGGTTGTTAATGGCAAACTAGAGAGGGAGAAAATATAGTTGGTCAAAGAAGCAATGGAGGGAGGTGCCACTAGCAGGGTTGTCTCAACTCTCAACAAAAAGAGGTGAGAGAATAAAGAGCCCTAGACTCCTTGTCATCAATTGTGTTGACAAGGTAGATAAAGAGTCAGAAGATAGCACTGTGGTAATGAGCAAAAGTGCTTATTTGATTGATCCACAATCTACTACTATAACAAGGCTTGGAGGAGATGAAGTAATTGCTTCAACTACTCCCGGCAAGGCCACTAGTTGATCTACTGTAGGCGAGGCTTCCTGTGCATCTCTCCTAGTGCAGGCAAGGCTAGCTGCACAGTTCTCATAGCCAACCATCGATGATTTTGCTCTCTCACTCAATTTTCTTAAGCCTCCATGTCCTAGTGGTTCATCCTCGATTAATATTGGGACAATGGTGAGGATAAGGAAAATATAATGGTCCAAAATCTTTGACACCTATGAGGTCATATATTGACAACAACTACCATAGTTAATGAGAAGATAGCGATGGTGTTCTGGAGATAAAGACCAAGTCTATGCATGAGGCAAAAATGTAGCTTCATCACTCATTATGAAAGTAGAGTTTGTATTAGATGGTGAGTGGAAAGATGTTGCAAATACTTGTAAGTGGAATATATTGCAAGAGCTAATGAGAGTAATAGGAGATCAATAATGATAGACAGAATGAGAGCACTGCTAATCGTTAAAATCTGAAACCTCCCCTTTGGGTTTACTTTTCTAAAAACCTAACCTTAATAGTGGCACTAATACCATGTTAAGTGGAAAAGAAAATATTGTGTTGGTTGTTTTAATATTGGAGTATCAATAGTGTTTATATTGGACTTAACACATACCACCCCTAAGTCTAAAACACTCTGTGAGACTAAACTCCTAACACCTATAACTATTAAATCTTACAAACTCCAAATAGTGACAAACAAATCTCTGTGCCCTAAACTTATCATAATTTTCAATCTCCAAGGTCACATTTACTATAAAGTGCTAATTAATTTTTTTTAATCTTTCCTTAGTTACTTAATCATCAACAAGAATTGTCAATGATACTCAATTATCTTACTCTTTATTCTCAATTTCTAGATTACTAAAAATTATCCATATATGTTAAACTTTACTATATTGGCCATTTTTTCTCAGTTTGGGCCACTTCATACTTATTCAAATTTCACTTTTGAACAATTGTGTCAATATCCATGTTATCTCTATATCTTATGCATGTATCTATAAAAACTCTCTAAGAATTGACCTTCTCATATTCTTATTTTCTTAATCATTAAATCCATATTCATTTTTCAACTAATACCAATTTGCACTTCCTTACACCACCACCTACTCTCCCTGTGGCAAAAATGTGATTTGCTCGCCCCCAACGCCCACGTCAACCCGTTCCTAGGCCAACATGGAAGAGATAAATCACGGGTGGCTACTAGCCATTAGTACAAATGATCAAGGCATGAGGGAGGTATATGCTCGGGCACGCCGAGTTTCGACCACAAGACCTCATGTGGCAACTCTCCCTGTATCTTATGTTTGTATCATTAAACCCTCCCGGAATTAAATTCTTCATATTCTTATTTTCTTTATCATCAAGTCCATATGGCATTAATTATCAATCTCTTTATTTAAAACTATCCTTTCTATGTTCCACTTTTGAAAGTCTTACATTATGATCAATAAAATTCCATCATCAAATTTTAGTAAAACTAAAAATAATTATTTTCTTCATACATTTCTAAAACATATAATGATATTTGTTAAGCATTTCAAGTATACAACTCTGCATGTTGCATATATTTCTATCTACCTTCCTAGAACTTCAGATGCAGTACTAATGGAGTAATAGGATCATTACTTGTATGCCTTTAAGTTTATGGTAAATAAAATTAAAATTATTGTAAACTTTGCAACTGATTGTTGCACCTTTTCAAAATTCCCAATTCATCATTATTTCACAAAAATACAGAAACATAGACATAGAATAAAGAGGAGCTACTTTTTTATGACATAATAACTAGATTGTTCATCTGCTGGCTGGCTAATGTATGCAAGCAAATGCAAATTTTCCTTTTTTCTCTCTCATCAATGAATCCTAAACAATCATGCTTTCTCTGTGTAGATGTACTTTAGTGATTGGAGCTAACATTAATTTTTTGGTTATAAAGATAAGATTTCAGTCATTACCACTTCAGTCCTCTTCTATTAACTTTTTTATATATGTTGCTTGCTTCACCTTTGGCGTACTATTTAACTTTCCATATTTTCACACTGAAGTTCTCATAATACTTGAAAAATCAGTGATTATAACTTTGAGCATGGCCATCACCAGAACACTTTGCCAGAAACTGATACAAGTACTTCCAAAATAACAAATAGGATGCAGAATCTATAATAAAAATACCTCTCTTTTTTGCAAGGCCTCTTGTTTTCTGAAAATAAATAAAGATAACCCAGTTACAAAAGCTACAAAATCATTAATTAAATGCATCCAAAAATTGCTTGCCTGGCAAAGAGGCGAGATTCCACAGATAGACCCTCACCAACAGAAGCGACCTGAGATGTGCCAAGAAACTTATGCATGTTTTATTGTTTGTTCTGACATAAATATAACCACTAAAAGGAAAATGGAAACCACTTTTTTCAATCACTCAAAAACCATATCTCAAATGCATCATTTCAAGAATTTAAGTTTCTCTTGGCAACCATGTATATATCTCCATTTCCATTTTTAAGAATGTGAATTAAACATAAATGATAAGAGTATTATATCCTGTGCTTCCATGACAAATGAGTACACAGCTGTGCTTGTGAGAAAAGTGCATAAAAAGGTCACATTCATCATTGTGAATATGTGATCACTAGGTCATAATTTTCTAAACTATTTTAGCTCAACCACATGAATGTTATCCTTCCATTGAGCTCTATGCAATGATATAGGATTGGTAATATTCAAATCTACACATGACTAATGTTTCTTTGATCTCCTCAACTGCTTACACATTCCAGTCCAATTGATTTAACTCTTCCAACTATAAAATGTATGGGTTACACTTGAACATGTTCATGATCTCAACTTATTTTCTCACTTTATCCTACACTCTCAACTATTAATACTATTTTATCCTTTCTAATAACTCTACACCCCCATCTTAGTATCCTCATTTCCAATGCTTTAATTTTTTTGTACATGTAAATCACAACAGATAAATTTGAACCCCAACTCAATCTATATACTTTGAGGCACTCACAAATTTGATCATCGAAACCAACTCGCATATCGTAAAGCCTCCACACTCAGCAAAGAATCCAATAAAACAACTAGATCAAATACAATCTAAAGGGAACATAATTTTTCTTTTTTTTTCTTACAAATACAAACAAAATTGAAATCTTCCATTGACACACCACAAGTGGGCCTACATGGCCACAAGTGTCACATGATGACCATGTGATAATCTCTTCAGCACTTTCTGAACCAAAATCAATAGTCCAACAAGAATTCTATTTACAAGATCACACAATAAATACTTCCATAACTACAACTTGAAAAACTACATATCATAATGAAAGTTCGTAAAGAAGCCATAACTACATAAATAACTAGTAATAAAGTGTGATGACACACGCAAAAGAAACATGAACAACCAAATATACATAAAATCCTAATAGAACTAAATATAGTAGAACCTAAAAAAAATTGAAATCCTCAAAAAGAACATGAAGTGTCCTTAAAGAAATCTCATTGTAGTAAGATCAGACCTCAACCGAAGAATCCTAAATACCCTCTTCTTGTGGCCTTGGAAATTGAGTAGGCAAGCATCATCAAGTGAGCATGCAATTAATATGAAACATAAAATCAAAATAGATAAGAGCATGCATTATTAGAAATTGTAAACCATGCCATGTGTGACCATGGTAATGAAGTTGCTCGATTGATTCCATCTATAAATGCTATCTTCTACATTTTCCTCTTTTGTGGTAGAAAATGGTGTGTGCATAGGTATAACAAGATTTATATTGTTTCATTACCAAAAAAGGAGCATGGTAGAGATGATGCTAAAATGGACCTTATTTGTCAATTAGAAAAGAAAACAATCCAATTCAACTAAACCAAGCTCATGGTTGAGCTGTTATGGAGAATAATCAAATATATATCTTGGTTTAAAACATAAAGGAAGATTAACAGCCAATATTACGTCAATAGAAGGCCCCCTTTTGCTGTTTCAAATGGAAATCAGAGATATTTCCATAACTTGAACCCAGCTATTTTTGCAGGGACAAACATGTTAATCAAATATGAATCAAACAAGTCACTTATATTTGATCAATTCAACTAATATAAGGCATGTCTTTCTTTTGAAAAAATGGAACAAGTTCCCTCGAGGCTTAAGGCAAATGGCATTGTTGAAAATCCAAGGCATATCTAAAAATAGATTGTCAAATGTTACAGATGACACACAAAACTAAAATATCAAGATAAAATCTGTCAACAAAAAATAAGAACCTGTTTCTCAGCTTGTCTAGCTTTTGACTCTGCTTCATCGTATATATCTTCTGCAAGCTGAAGACGGGAATACATAAATCAGCATGAGCAAAATGAATAAAAAAACCGAGAATATTAGTCACACCAAACAAATCATCATTGTCTATGAGTGTTGGTCGTAACTATTTGGGGTTTATCCAGTCACAGTGTCACACAAAACACCAGATCCAAAAAACTACCAAAGATTGTGTTATTCTCTCACCTTTTCAGTATCATTCTCATTTTCATCCTGTAGACTCTCAGTCTGAGACCAAAAAGAAGACGAATTAAATAGGATATATATATATCACACTGAAATTACAAAAAACACATTGACGATACATTAATTTTTTTTATTAATAGATCAATTTTGTTGGAATTTCTACAGATTTACCCCAAGAGTTTGATACATGCATCTAAAAATTAATAATTCTGAAGATGGTTACCTCATCTTGGACTTTGGATGATGATTGAGCACTGCTTGGCTGTCTCATACTTAGATGACCCAAGTCAATAGACATCCTAAACACAAACATAGGCCAGGAATCAGATTGACTCAAAAGCTATGCAACGAGCAAAAGTAATATCAATCTAAACATATGACACATAGGTCGATATATTTAGATGTCTTGGATAATGGTTCAAATTCAACCAAAAGAAAATGAAAATGGCTGTAAAACTTATTCGACTTACACAATAAGAAAAACATCCCATACATATCTTAATGTATAACGTATGTGGCTTCCTGTTTTTACAAGAATTTGTGGAGATTTGGAATTTTTGTACAAAATTTAGGTTAGATTATTTTCTAGATTCCAAACAGAAATGAAGCAAAAGTAGATATTTACTATTTTATAATTTAGACTATGAGCACATATATATAATTTCTTTTTATCAAGAATCAGGCACATATATTGGAAATAAGAATTGTAGTCATCTGGTTCAAGCTGGTTTGAACCAAATAAAGCTTGGTTTGGTTCCATAGATTTTCTAAGGGATTCAGATCAGTTCCTGTTATGTAAAAACCACAAAGATAAACTCTGTTTGTTTGGTTTATTTCCATTTGAACAGAATGTAAATTCATATCAGTAAGGGTGGAAATTCAATGTTATCTAAATAGATGATAGTTAATCAAGAGAATGAAACAAGTGAATCCAAAGAGTGATAAATTGAGAAAATTTCAATGTCAATTGAAAATAAATAAGTCATGGTGTCCAAAGTTTCATTATATATCATGTTGACAAATGAAGCAAATTGATGAATTGTTCTAACATTCATAACAGCAAAATCAGTAAATCACATAAAATCCAATATTCAGCGATGATTGGATAGTTTTAGTTGTTACATCTTTGTTGTTTGCAATCCATAATCAACAGAGCAATTAACCATAATAATAACATGGAGGAATATAATAAGTAGCAAGTTAAAAGTTAACATATAAAAAGAAGCAAATTGCGCATAGTTCAAAAGTTACACTTTGTCTCTTCGAACAGAAAGTGAAGCTGCCTCTGATCTTTGACTGTTACTGAGAGAGTCGGGTGATGCCGCTGCAGTAAGAGGTCTCTGTGATGACCTAATGGATGGGATAATTGTAATTGGCTTCGAACCCACAGCCGGTCGACCGACTGGTGTAGGACGAACAGGAGTTTGGTCGGCAAGGTAGCGACTTATCTAAACGAAACAGAAGTGCAATCAATTTTCAATTTCTCACAAATCATTCCATCGTGATGGAAATTACCAAGTAGACTTCAGATCACAAGTAACAAAGGTGTAGTGTAATTGACTAACGGTTGATATGATTAGACATTGTATGAAATATTTTAACCAAACAGAGATAATAGCGCGAAATGTACTGCAGGAGACGGGGACCGGGCTGCGCGGCGGGGGGTGGAGAGTTCGATAGGGGGGCCAGAGAGGAGGTCGTCCTCCTCGTCCTCTTCGTCATCATCGTCCGCGTGCTGGTGCGCCATGACGCGGGCGAGACGCTGGGCGGCGGCACGAGCGGCATTGTTCTGCGCTCGGCGGAAGGTGCCAACGCCTGTGGAGCCTGAGCGGACATGACGTTGCTGCTGGTTGAGTTGGCTAGGGTGGACGGGCGACATGGACGTCGGCGACGTCCTTTCCCCCGAGGGGCTCGAGATGCTCTGCTGGCGCCCGTACGCGGGGCTCCCCGCCGCCCTGAAGCGCTCCATCTGGATCGCCTCCGGCAATCGCTAGGGTTTCACCTCGCTCCGGCTCCTGGATTGAAAGGGTCGTGGGAGGGAGGGAGGGAGAGGTGTGCGATGGGTGTGGAGAGAGCGCAACGGTTGCAACGAAAGAGACGGGGCGATGATGGTTCGTTCCTTGACGCGAGAGACGAACCAAAAGATGGCAAAACGAAAGGTACTCATTACTCAACGGGTAGGATCTCCAGTCGTCCTCCTACTCGTACTAGCTCCCCTTAACGGTCCCGTATTAAGTTTGAGCGTGGGCCCCGCTAAACGAAAGTTGGTATTAGTTGGCTGAGAGTCGTCTCCTTTCTACGATCTCTTACGATAATCTATCATCCCATGATATTTTATTTTATTTATTTATTTATTTATCCCATGAATCATGATGCCCAGTGCCTCCGTCCGTCCCTATATATAAATCTAGAAAATAAATGATTAACTACTCATCTTAATATTTGACGGTTGGATAGCGTGTAAAAGAAATAGATATATGGTTACCAATCAGGATTTAACCTCCAAACTCTAATACTACCCTATACTAGCTAATTTTCCATCCCAAGAGGAGTTTCTCTCGTACAATTGTGTATTAGTTAGGTATATTAATAAGACATCTTAGAATTAAATCTTAGCTGTTGTATTATAGTAATTTTTTTCTAGTGAAATGATAGACTTACGAGTGTTTCCTAATTTATTCTAATAGCCAATGAGAAACTTCTATAAAGTTAAGTATGCCACCATTAGAATTAATCAATTTGAAAAATTATATATCTAGTTGGATACCTTAATTATATATATAATAAATTATGATGTTTCATTTCCAATTAAATTTAAATTAGTTAATTTAGGTTGGACAGATTAAATTGGTTCCGCTAAATAATTTAATGAGTTGGATTGAGATTTTATCAACTTATTTTATAATGGATGGGCTAACCCGCTTGTCCCGGTGACTTGTGAGGATTGACTGATTGTGGGCTCGAATTGGCTCGCAGGTTGAGAAAAAAAATTCTTCTAAAATTTAAAACTAAAAAGGAAAATTCAATGGACTTGTGGGTTTACACCGCCTAATGTATACTCCAAATTTAAAATTTTCAACCTTTTATACATTTTATATTTTATTTTTTAACATGCTCATATGTTAGCTCCTAACCCGCAACCCACCTTGGATCTCGCTCAGGGACGAATCGAGGAATTAGAGATGGACTGGGTTGATTCCAAATTAGCTGAATTCACCCAAGATGTTGTAGAAGGGATATGAGTTCACTTCACAAGCACGTCTCATCTTTTCTTAGCTTTCACTGAATTTTAAATTTTTATTGAAGGATTATTTTTCATTAATTATTAAATTATTAAGTTAATTTATCTGTAATGATATTTAATCCGTTCAAAATTTAGAGGTCACGGTGGAAGCCTTGGCGTTGATGCGATGTTAGAGAGGGTTTCACCAAAGGTGAGGTGAGGGTAATTCAATCGTGGTAGTCATAGCTTAGGGTCTTTATGTCGACGATTACGCCTTCGAGGGCAAGGGCCTAGCTACGGAGGGAGTGAACATGGCCATGCATGTGAGCGGCAACAACGAAATTAATGCATGAGGATAAGTAAACGAGGTGGAAAAGAGAGGTGATATAGTCAGGGGAGGACAAGCGGAGGACAACAATGGAGGAACGGGACAAGTGAGGTGGCTAAATTCATAGAAGAATCAAAGCGTAGTCTTGGAGTCGAAGACGAGGAGGGCAGAAATAATCACCATTCAAGCTAGTAGTTAAGGAAATAACAAGTAGAAGGTGGTAATATAATGCAGGTTTAATTTAATGGACAGGGAAAAGGGAGTCAAACCCTATTTATAATTACAATAGAATAGAAAAAACAATTAAATTAATATATAATTGAATTAAACATAAAATTATACTTGCAAGAAAGTCCTTATTAAATCCGAAATAATTTAAAAATTAAAAAAATTTGAATTACCAAAAAATAATAATAATAGATCGGAAGCAACGCGTGCTTTTTATTTTTTTACTTGGTTTTTTTCTACTGATTATTATTATTATTTTCATTCACATAGGCTTGCCTATAGCCCAGGGCAGCTATAGGGTGGGTCGGTCCATGATCTCGCTACACCATTCGACGGGATTTCGATGAATAAATAGACCCATCCTTTTACCCATTTGACAACGCTAATAAGTGTACTGTCCAAAATATCATTATATTATCTAATCACTTAGTCACGTCGAAACTAACAACCAACTTTCACATATGTATTAATTAGTTGTTCTGCACGGTATAAAAATTATATATTTATTCCTGTCCGAGTCCGGCCAAATGGATAACTAAAAACATGGCTGATTGGACGACCAAGGAAGATCAAGATGGCACCTTGTGAGTCGAGGTGGCAAAGAGACAAGCTGAATTGGAACGAAGCTGAGCTGGCGAATGGGAGAAAAATGAGAGTATTGTGCCTTGCGACTAAAAAGCATATTTGTCCGTCCGTCCGGCGCCTGAAAGCAATCGCACAGACCAACAGAGCGTTAGTCACCAAACAGGAGATAGGGTCCTCTTATTTGGTACTCCGACGCTCAAGTCAGTAACGATTCAAACCGAACGAATAGTTAAAAAGAACTTGTACGAGATATTCAGAAATAAGCTACTTTAGAAAATGTGTGTATGTTACCTTACTTAACCTATCTGTCACGAGTACCGAGGGCCCCTATTTATAGATGGTGCGCTCTTCGTCATCCGGCACGTGTTGTGACGTGTTTTAGCCAATTACGGGCTGCCACGTGGGCTCAAACGTCTGGCTGCATCAGGTACGTCGCTCATGGACATGTGTCAGAGATCTGCCTTGCATTCGGTGTACGACAGTCTGCTTGTCTGATCACAGTCAGGCGTGTCGTACTAAGCAAGCGGGCGAAACTTATATCTCTAGACGGCTAAACGGAGCTCCCAGGCCATTCTGTAACTCCTGCAGGAAGTGGTTGAAGGTCTGTGCTGGCCGAATCGTTTGTGCGATCGGGGATACTTCTGGAGGTCTGTTCTTTGGAGGTTTGTTCTCTGAAGGTCTGATCTCTGAAGGTCTGATCTCTAAAGGTCTGTTCTCTGGAGGTGTGTTTGTCATTGGTTGGATGGCTGAAACGATAAGTGGCCGATCGACCTAACGCTTTAAGCGTCCAAACGGGGGGTTCATCCAGACTATCCAGCTTGTCCATCCTGGATCGCTGAGACCCTGAATCGAAGTCTTCATCTGGGCGAACAAGGCAGCTAAGTGGGTAAATGTTGGCCAATTGGACATACTTGGGCGTTCGTCCGGCCGCCATGTCCCATGCCTGTTCAGTTGTTTGCTCTAGTGAGAAGACAGACTCATTTGGGAAACTCCCCTACTCAGCGAGACGGTCCATGTCACTAGGTGTTTCGCCACGTGGTGCCAGGTTGGCTTTCTTTTACGCATCACGTGACATCTTGCTGGCTTCCACATCATCCTTCACATAGGCTGCCTAAAGCATACTGGATCAGTGTACATTATGTT
>JBBPFP010789592.1:0-15844 GCA_037974795.1 Kaempferia galanga | reverse complement strand
GCGGCATTAGCGCGGCTCAGGGAGGTCTGCGGGATCGCCGGCGCCGGCGAGGCTTACCTCGGAAAATGCTACGTCAGGTACTCGTCCGACGGAGTCGACGCCTCCCATGACGACCACGGTGAGTTCATCTGTTGATTTCATTATCCGATCAGACGGATACAAACACCTTTCTCAAGAAATCTGTAAATTTTTTTTTTTTTTAAATGGATTCACAATCCATCAATTTCGATTTTTATCCATCTAAAATTGGCCATTGATTCCTTTTCTATTCATTTTTTCTTGTATATTTTTTTTCAGGTGATGAGGCAGGAAAAACAGCGGCCATCGTAATTGGCCTCATTGCAGGAATTGCTCTCATACTCCTCTTCCTTTCCTTCATCAGAAAAGCAGGAAATCAAGGTAGTTTTCATTAGAATTTTTATTCTTCATTTTTATGCATTTTAGTTTAATCATTTGAATCCTTAATTTGCAGGTAAATAAATATTAGTAAAGTTGAGGTGGCAGCATTGTCCAAGTTGTTTCAGAGCCTTTTATTGATCTGATATGGATGAGAAAGTTCCTTGAAAGAAGTGAAGTGGGGAAGTTGCAGAGATGAATGGAGAGGAGCTGATGAGATTCCAAACAAATAAGCCCCACAGATTTTTAAGCTGCATTATTATTGATCTCTATCTGTTTATCAAACTCAATTGTTATAGACTTGAGAAATGAGGAACAAGTTAGAAAACAGATGGAACAAGATTTATGTTTGAATCTTTGATGGACTTTTAGTTTTTGTTTTCCAAAATTGAATCTGAAGAGGACAAAACAGAACTCTAGAGAAAGGTATATGAATCTTTTTCGATCTCCTCTACCCCAACAAACATCCTGCTCGAGTCAATGATCTTTTGCCGATCGCATCACCAAGAAATCATGCTCGTAGAGAACTTGATCGCGAGCAAGCATCTCGCGTGGTTGTAAGGATCGCGATTGAGTGTTGTTGGAGGATTGAGCAAGCAGCCTCACAAAACGATCACAAGGATCAAGTAAGCAGCCTTGTTGTAGACAAAATTGTCATGAGCAATCATAGGGAAAGAGAATCCCAACTTGGAACAAAAAAATATAAATCTTTTAATCACAACTAAATCAAGAAAATAATCAAAATTTTCTATAATTCTTTCCTAAAAGATATAAAATAAATGGACCTTTAATCATTCAAGCAAATTAAGATACATCTCTGTAATATAAGCCTTTGATTATAAGATATTCGAATTTGGCTTAAGCAAGTTAAATAAACAGAAGTACCTTATAAAACAGTGTCCATCACTTCACTGATGGCCTTCTTCACTGTCCTTTCCTGCAAAAGAAAACAAAAAGTTAGTGAATGATAGAGGGCAAAGTGATGAGCTAAATAAGATGGATATCCCCCAAAGGCCAAAGCTCTCTTGACTCTATTAGATAAACCCCAATGAGCTGAAGCTAGAGGTCTTTTCACTGTTCCAACTTATCAAATAAAAAAAAAGTAATGGATGGTATTGTCTACATGTTTTGAAACTTTTTGATATAAATTTTTCTTCTTGGCATCTTATCGTGTCCTTGCAGTCATAAAGAGGGTACAAGTGTCACATGAATATACTTTTCTCCCTTTCATTTCACCTCAAGAAATGAAAACAAGTCATCGTTTATGGATGCCAAAGTCCAGGAGAAGAATTCTATTACTCTATACTTTAAGTACACATGAGAAATCTAAAGCATACTTTTTTTGAATCTCAGATAAAATCAGAGTTAGAAGATACAATCAATAAGATCCAGAGATGATTTCCAATTATTGAATCTGGAATAATGATAATGATGATAATTGTCAACAATAATAACAATGCACAAATTACCTTTGATGACCAAAAATGACCGAAACTGAATCAGCATTCGTCTTCCTCTGAGATAACTAAGCATCTACAGTTAGAAGCCGCACAGTGTGACCTGCTCAAATCATGCTCCAAAGTCCAAATCTAGATTTCTAGATTTTGTATTTACCACCACTTGAACTAAAATTGAAGCATTCTGCACGTTAGATGCAAAAGAGATAAACCTTAAGATGATAATAGCTATTACTTACCTGTAAAAGTTGCCATCCGTAAACAAAAGCATGCACAGCAGGTGCCAGATCCTTTTCCTCCGGATGAGGGACATCTGATCAGAAGATAATTCTGAACAATTCTTGATTACATGCTCCAAAATACACTACAATAACATCTGTCACGTGGGAATTTATTATATTATGATGATCAATAGAATCATTCACACATTGTCCGGACATTCGAATGCATAAACTGATTTATTTAAAGCCAGCAGTTTTGATCTTTACCAACTTGGTACGAAGTTGGCACTTTCATATACATAAACGTATGTTACTTGGTACTTGAGACTCCTCATTCTCGATGGTGGACTTTGGATTTGTCATAAGCCACTAGTCCTTCTTGTTGCAAGAAATATTGATTTCACTTGATGAAGATATGCTTGACATATTGCTACTTTCTAAGCCACTACCATTCTCGGGGTTCATCTTGGAGCAAGAGTAGGGAATGGCACTGGTCAACCTAAACATAAGCAGAAGAATTCTTAGGTAGACATGAACTCAAGTTCTAATTTGTAAGTCTACAAAGTCCAGAAAAGTCCAAGTAGCAAAGAGGAAGATGATAACTAGTGCTTGAAATAATAGAGAATTGAACTAAACACAAAAAACCAACCTCTCCTTGCGCTTTTCTAAGAATCGAGCTAGTGATGCCTTCCGAGCTTGAGGAACAGCTGCAAATAAACAACCAGCATTATCTTATTAAAACTGCAAGCTAATAATTAGTTTTGCAACATAGGAAAAGAATAATTGCAATGCCAATATTGGTCTCTGTTGATAACATTTGTCATGTAATAAATAAGTATACTCAGGATAGTGATGGGAATCATGAACCGGTGAACCAGATTACCTTTTGGCATGGTAGTTCCTGGAGTTTCTGAGCTAAAAGCAGCAGATAAAGTTTTGAATGCCTCTTGCTGGCTTGCTGAAACCAACTGAACAGCACCTTTAGAATCTGCTGCATCACTATTCATTCTCAAGCCACCTCCTGAGCTAGCAGCTGAATGTGATGTACCTGATGGCAAAACACCCAAGTTCGGAAGCATCAAAATAGGGAGTATGCTCTCCTGCCTCTTTGTCCTTGAATCAATTGATCCTGTCATTTTGATTGGAGCCACTAATGTGGGTGCATGGGCTGTTTGATTAATAAAATTTGGAGTCATATTAGATCCCTGGCTTGCTAAAGAAAGAATCTCCTGTACCTGAAAGTCCAAAACACACAGTGATATAGATTCATAAGCATACAATCTCTTACTTCACACAAATTACATAAACACCAAAGAACATAAATATTAACCTTGTCTGATGAAACATCATCATACACATTCACACAACCATCATGAAAGATAGTTAGCTGACCGGTCATGTTAATGGGCCAGAAAATATTCCTAATGAACAAATCAAGCATACCATAATGTCACGAAAATATGAAAAGCTAATGCTGAAAAGAGCAGTAGAGAACTTGTACCAAAAGCCTGAACATGTCTTACAAGCTGCTAGGTTCACCTACAAAGTTACAGTGCCCATTTTGATCACCAAGAAATTGTTGCTTTGGAGAGGCAACTGTTACATTATGTGCATGTTGAATATTGGAGAAAGGACTGCGGCCAGTACCAGGAAGGCCGTGGTCTGAGAAGGTGGAGATCATTCGGATTTCATCCAAATAGGGGAGTGAAGCAGCAAAAGAATCAGAGGTAAAAGGCTGATATGCACACCGAGGATATTGACTGAAGCTTCGTTTATCAAGATCCACACGTTTCTGCAAAAGCATGGCATCAAATTTTGTCACTTTGGATAGATATAATTATAGTGATTCATGAATCATGATATATAAAACTAGTATGTAAATCGTGACACACCTGAGCTGCTAAACCATGAGGAGTTTTCAGGTTGACATCAAGGCCATTCATGGAAATATGATTCAATCTTAAAGATGAGTGATTATTAAAAACATGTTTTCTAGGCTTCTCTTCTTGTGGAGTCTTGGGAAGAATGTACTGTGGTGTGGAAGAGACCATGTTTGAGAAAGGCCACTTCACAGATGGGAGAGCTGAAGCTCCAAAATCAAAATACATAATAAGGCAATTATACGACATAATCAAAATGACTGATCATAAATCCTGTAATACTCGATCATTTGTTAAAGGTTGACACAAATGATGAGGACAAGTTACCATAAGACAAAAATGAGAGAGATATATGTGGATTATGTAGCCAAATGCTCTCTTCTTCAACAATGATCCTTTCAATTTAAAAGAGATAATCAGAAGAAAATTGGTAGCAATAGAAACTAGAGTACCAAGAGATCATAATTAGAGTGCAAAAAATTCATAACTAAGATATAATTCTCATCATTGCTTCTTGACCTCTCAAGATAATACAACTTTAATAGAAAACAGGGTGATCTATCTTTGAGAAAATGGAAACAAACTACATCCATAAAAAATAAAAACGTGCAAACATAACTAGAAAAAATATCACTATAGTATAAAAATTTTCCATAACCATCCCATTAAAAAGACGCTAATCCACCAATAAAGGTAACCTAACATATAGATAATCAACTCCAATCAATCAGGACTACTTCCATAACTATTCTAGCTAAATACCTTTGCTGAAAATTAAAATACCTTAAATCATTCCATGAAATATCACAAAATCATGTCTTTAGCAAACCTAGGACGCCAGACTCCAAAATCATGTATAACAAGACTATATTTGTTAGATTCTTAGTATAAGACAATTATTTTGACAGGGCAATCAAATCTTTCAGAAAATGGAAAGAAACTACATCCACAATAATATAATCCACCAAACTTAACTAGAGAAACAACTACAATAGAAATTTAACTTGTAACCAAGAGACTAATATTTCCATAACCCACTCCAAAGTCCAATCAACTAGGACTATTTCCCATCAGTAGCCACATCGTTAGCTAATACATTTGCCGAACATGAAGAATAACTTATATCATTTCATCAAACATTACAAAATCACATCTTTAGCAAACCTAGAACCCCAACCTCCACAATCATGTAACACTACTATATTTGTTAAATTCTTAGTATAATATGATAATTTTGATAGGGCAGTCAAATCATTTAGAATATAGAAAGAAACTACATGCCTAAAAATAAAGTTCAGCAAACTTAACTAGAAAAATCAGCACAATAGCTCGTAATTATCTGGTAAACAAAAGGCTAATCCACCATAAAGAAAGCACATCCTTAGGCCTTAGCTAATGCATTTGCAGAACATTAAAACACCTTAATCATTTCATCACACGGTATTACAAAATCATCTCTCTGGAAAAACTAAAACGCCAGCTTCAGAAACAAACGGAAAGAGAAAACATATGAAGAAGAAATCCAGCCGTAAGCTCATAGATCCAACAGAAACGCTTAGAATAAGGATAAATTCACGCACCTGCTTCATGGCGGCTCGCGGTCGCGTCATCGCCGGAGTTTCGCCCCAGGATTCCGATGAAATCCCTCTCCATCGCTGGATCGGGTTGCAAAATAAACCTAGCCGACGCAAACCTCTCCTTATCTCAATCTCTCCTCCTCATCGCGACGCTCCCGAATCCTACGAAGTAACTGTCAATTTCCTTTCTTTTCCTTTTCTATTTGTTGGTTACCGGGTGACGCCGGTTGAAGCCCGCGTGCGCGCAAAGGAACGAACAAAGCCGGTATTGACGCGAAATGACGACACGTGCGCCCAAGGACGACCGGCGTCGGGTCGGCTTGAGCCGATCAATCGGCTTCACGTTTAGGCGCCAATCTGCCAGCCGGCCCGATTAGAAAATTCCATGCGGCACTAGATTGTTTTATAAATTACACTTTAATCCTCGACTTTTGCAGTGGAGTGCCGTTATAGTTTGGGCTTCTTTTGTTTGACCCCGAATCTGGCGACCTATCACCTAGCGATCTGCCCGATTGAGTTCGCTTGTCTCTTGGGTTCGATTTCTGTTGCGGAAGGGATGGGGAAAAAGCGAGAAAAGGTTTTGATGCTGCCTCGGAGCGATCCGAAGAGGCCTCGGCTCGAAGGTTTGTCCCTCGATTCCGTCTTTTTTCATGAATCAGATGATTTTTAGTGGCATTTTGTTTCGAGTAATGGAAGAAATTAGGTTTTTTCCTCCTCTAAACTTGCTCCCTTTGTCTTTTTTGAAATGCTTGCCCTACTGAAGTTAACGAAGAGGTTTTGAGATTTTATCATCCTGATCCACTGGATATATGAATTTGTCATTTTGGTAGCTATTTGATAGTGTTGATTTACAATGAAACGATCGGAGAAAAGAGTTGAAGAAGGATACCAGAAAAAAAGGTTTTTTAGAGTCAGTGTATCGTACTATATTGGTTGTCCGTTGTGAGCTTGAGTTTTGTTCTTTGTTTTGGTTGCTACTTTGGGAGTTAATTTTAGCACTTGCAGCTGACTTCCTGAGTACTGCAGTCAAATCAAGGAGCTTGGTTCGTCAGAATGGCCGTGGAATGGCCAGAGCGGGCGTTCCGGCACGGGAATGCCTCATGCTGTGCCAATGTTCTGGTAAATAACGTCAACGACGTCGGAGGTGCTCCCCGGAGTGGTCTGATTGGGTAGCTCACGGGCTGGGCACGATGATAGCAGTGAAGGGATGCGTGATCGCCGCGCGAGAAGGCGGCGAGGATCATTTATGTGGCAACCTCTCATGCCTTAACCATCGCACCGCCCCGAGGACCCGGTGACAATCATTTAGGGGTAGAGAAGATGGTTTAATTGAAATATAGGGTTTAATAAATAAACATAGGTTTATATTTCAATCAACTTCTAATTAAATAGGATGGTTTAAATAGGTTTTTTTTAGAGCCTAATCGATTTATCCCATTAAAATATAACAAAAATTTATTCTACATAATCATAAAAATTTATTTTCTTATTAATCATATTAATAATAGTTTCCTAAATAAATTAAATTTTAATTACATGACTTTGATAGCCTAGGCGATGCGCATGCACAACTCACGTGGGCGCCTCACTACATGGTAGGCTCCACCAGTGAATGGAGGTGCCCACACACGTCACCCAGGCTAATTTCTCTCTCTCTCTCCCTCTCTCTCTTTTATATACATATATATATATATATAGACACATGGGTTTGAACTGCTTTGTGGCGTTTGCTGCACGACAACGTCCGAGGCTGAGGGTGCGGCCATGTGGGTTGTTTAGTATTTTAGGCACATTCTTAAAACGGTTAGTACATCATTAAATATTCAATATGTGTTCTCATGATTTTCATGATTCTTGAATTACCAATAGTCTAATCTAAACATAAATTATAAGTTTAAAAATATAATTATGAATAAATAATAATTGATCATGTGACTTTTTAAAACCATGAAATGATATTGGGATCTGGAACAGTAGAGTCCGCAACCGTTGTGACAAACCATGCCAAGGAGGGAGCTTGTCAATATGAAACATTTGATTGAATTTTAAGTTTCTTTGACTTATCATTGTTTGTTTGGGATCATTACAAGCTTTTGAACTCCCATCCTCACATTGTTCGTTCCATTTTCACAGCATAGCTCTAATATAAATAGTAAAACCCTACAATTTGTTTTAGTGCTATACTTGTTTGGTAAGTCTACCACACCAACCAACGGAGGGAACAGAATATGTTTGTAAACTGAGGATAGTTATGCTGATAGGCCATTGGGGTGGTGGGTCTTTGAACACAATGGAAAAGTTATCATGTATGACGTGAATTGGTGATTTAAATGGCCTCTACATGAGAATGTATACATTGAACCTATCTAAACCATGGAAAAAAATGGCCTCTACATGAGAATTTACACAATGGAAAAAAAATTGCATCATTAGTACAGGCGGTAAGCTTCTTCCCTTGAAAGTGAGTTTCTTCTATTCTGATATCAAACCATGGGTTTGTGACAGTCACTGCCTGGACCCATACTGGTGGTGAGCTTCTTCCCTCGAAGGTGACACAGATCTTTCAACTGAATTATTAAGAAGAAAACATTGAATGTGATTAGGGTTATTCAGTATATAATTACACTTATTTGTTCTTAATTTTCTTCCATGAAATTTACTATATAAATTGTATACTCCAATGCTATGTGATTGTAGCTTTCAACTTGTACGAGCGCTTACATGAGTGTCCTTCCCTATTTCAGAAGACATTGCAGGAAGGAATTATATTCCTCGCCATCTTTCAAACGAGAGATCTCATGATTTCTGAGATGGCCTTCCACCTCGTCGAACTGTGCCTGTACATCCATCTAGGCGTGATGAAATCCATAGGCTTCATGCTGACAATCAGCTGATGATAGATGAAAATGTTGCTCTCAGGAGAGAGGTAACTTTCGCCAAAGATGAACTCCATCAACTTAGTCAGGCTATATCCAAATTCCAGGCTGATAAAGCACTTGAGGCTAGGGAACTGATCCAGAGGGATCTTAAATTGGAAGCTGATCTTCAAGCTGTTGAGCCCTTCAGGGAAGAAGTCATGCAATAAAAATCTGAAGCACATAAGTTGAGCAGATCGCCACAAGAGTTATCTGGAAAGGTTCAAGCTTTGCAACTAGATCTGAAACATTTGCAGTCGTAGAACGAACAAATTCCCAACATTACGAGCTGACATTGATGGATTTCGACAGGAATTAGTCTGGTTCTTGCATGTCACTTGTGTTGAATGCTTGATAGAAAAGTCTGTCCTATTGAACCACCCATTTGTCTAATCTGTGATCTTGATATTGACAGTTTTTACTGACTTTTTTGATGTAAACATGGAAATTTTCACTGTGAATGAGAAGTTTGATCGTTGAGTTCCACATTGTCTTGTTTTAGTTTTACAGCATTTTCATTTTAGATTCATATGGTGCATTTTGGTTTGATTAAATAAGAGTATTTTTAAAATAAGAGTATACGTTTATTATTATTATTATTATTTCAAAGGATGTTGTTATGATAACAAAAATAAAAGGGTGTAAATGATTAGAAGGGCAATTACAAGCGGAGCCCACACGTGGAGCCCAATCCGAAGGATAGAATTTATAGCGCCTTACAGGGGTGAAGTTAGGAATCAATAAGTTCTGAGGTGCAGATTGAAAATTTCTTTCTAATCGTCGGCTCTATCTATAAAAACGGCTCGGCTACCCATCTGGGCTGCTACTCTGCCTTCGCCTTCGAAGCTGTCGCCGTGCTCTTAACCTTGCGAGAGGGGAAAGAGGAGAGCGAGAAGCGATCGAGAAATCTCAAGCAGGAAGACATGAAGATCTTCGTCAAGACTCTCAAGGGCACTAACTTCGAGATCGATGTGAAGCCCGAGGATACGGTAAACGATGTTTTCCCTTTCTTTAATCCTTCCGGAGCCGCCATCCCCGCCACTTGGGTGGGCGAATCGACCGACTTTTCTTTACGCGGTGTGTATTTCTGCTTTCGTCCAACTATCGGATGCCCCTTTGGCGTCTTCTGGATGTGCATGAGAAGTGGGATTTTTGGGCTAGGGATAGTTAAATATCTTATCATTCAAGGATTTGGGTTTTTTTTCTGGTTGTTAAGCCTCGTTTCTTTAGATTATTGCAAAATTCTGCAACGGATCCAGTTTAGACACTTTTAGGGTTTTGAGCATTGCCGACTGATTTACTGATTTTTCAGTTGGATTATTTATGCTTTTCTTTCAGCGGTATTACTAATACATACATATATTTATCTAATACAGTTGATAACTTAGGTGAACTAGTTCTTTCTATCGATGCATTTGAGGTAGAGATAGTATGGATTGACAGGCTGGCAATAAGTATCATAATTGCTGTTTTGAGTCTTGTTATTAGACTTTATTTGGGTGAGAAGGCGATAGGGTCAAAGGGGTTTTGGGAATGGATATGGCAAATGTAGGAGTTCGAAAATTTGTGGTGTTTGAAATTGTTGATTCTATGTTAATAAATTTAACTTTAACTCTTATCAAATCTGCCAATTGGTAAATCTGTGCCCATTGTTAAATTTCACCTTATCAAATCATAACAGTTATGTGGATTTGTTGTAGGTGACTTTTCAGCAATATAGATTGGTTATTCCGAAATTTGATTCATTAACTTTCAAGTCGGCATATAGTCAATATAGAATAATTATCCCTGTCATTTTACTTTCTCAACTGTTTCAAATTAATTAATTTATGCAAAATAAACATTTCATGGAGTACTTCACTGTCCTCCTATGGTTGCCTATCAGGTTGCTGAAGTAAAAAGATTTATTGAGACATCTCAAGGGAAAACTGTCTACCCAGCTGAGCAGCAAATGCTTATACATCAAGGGAAAATACTTAAAGACAATACTACTTTGGATGAGAATAAAGTTTCTGAAAATAGTTTTCTTGTGATTATGCTCAGCAAGGTAGAAAATGAAACTTTTCTCATTCTGATATTAGTATTCTTATGTTTCTTGGGTACCTTTTAAATTTTTTAAGTATATTGAACATCAGGCTATAAAGTATCTTTGTTAGCACGCCATTCAGTTTTCTTTAATTTGCCAATATAGGAAAGTTTACTGAATAAATGTATATATCTCTTTCTTCCATTTGTTCTACATGGGCATCTACCATATGAGGGAAAATGGCAGCTGATAAAACCAATCTTATTTTTAGTTCTTAACCTTGATTTTCTGCTCTAGTAAATGTAATGTGTGGAAATGCATATGTTGATAATATTTTTTATCCTTAAATGACCTATTATTATTATTCCAAATTTGGAGATTTTTGTTGCTACTTTGATTTCTTAATTGGTTTTGTGATTAATTTGTTATCATATTGAGAGAAATGTTAAGCTGAATTTGAATTTCCTGTCCTTCCCAGACCAAGCCTTCTTCTAGTGGAGCATCCTCCACTACAAAAGCACCAGCTAGTCAGGTAATTGTGGTCCTATTTTGACACTTTTCAGTCTTTTGGGCTTGATGGTTGCTGAAGCTTATCACACACTCACATGGGAAAAATGATGCATATATAGCCATATTTTAATTTGTAATTTTAGATGTTGACATGCAATGTTTAACTCCATTCACTCATTTTCTCTATATTTACTAATTATGACATATCTTACACTACTCTAGCAACAGATTTATTTGAAAATTTTAATCAATGTGTTGGATTTTTTTCTGACTCATTTTTTAGTCTTACATGGTCTGTGCATCATCATAATCCTCTATGTTTGCTGAAAAGAAATATGAAGTGCTAATGGAAACTGGTCGCACACTGTATAATTTTCTAATAAATGTTTATAAGACATGAAGACTATTTTTATGCTTCTTATTTCTATTATCTCTGTAGACACCTGCTGTTCCAATGCCGGTTGTATCTCCATCTCAAACACCTGAAACCACATTGCCTACAAGCTCACCAGTTCCAACTGCCACAACTACGCCTGCACTAGCAGCAACACCAGTTCCAACTGCCACAACTATGCCTGCACCAGCAGCAGCACCAGTTCCAATTGCCACAACTACGCCCGCACCACCAGTTACCACTCATATCTCTCAGGGGTATACATTATTTTGAATTCAATCACTAAGTGTGTTGTCAGTTTCTTTTTTGATGAATAATTAGATCTTTGAAAATTGTTCCTCTTTAATTTTCGGATTCATGGTTGCTTCATATCTATGGTATAAATATCCACCTAGTATCTGTTCTCATAAAGAAATAGCATACAGATTTGTATTTTATAGTATCACAAAAAGAAATACACTGCATTTTCTACTGTATAGATGTATTTATACTATTGAGACTTTTTGTCAGACTGCTAATGTTTTGACATGATGGTGAAAAGATAAAAGTCATGTTGCCTTGTTTCAATTCTGGGAAAACATTCATTTTAGGTTCAGCTACTGCCTAGTTTCATTGTATAATTGTTATTAGACTAGGTTCTTTGTTCTTTTCAATGTATAGGTAAATATTGATTTGTGTCCCAATTGTAGTTTGAGTGATGTGCTACCTTTCTGTTTCTCTTTCTTGAAATTTGGCTAATGGTTAGAATAATTGAAATACTGTGGAGATGATGTGTCTCTTTGTATCCCCCTTAACTATATTCAGGACTAGTCATTTTTTGATCATTTGGGCCAGGTCCGTGGGTCTTGTCTTTGACTGACCTCTATGTAAAACCTTAAGTTTTTTTCTTTTCTTTATTTACTAATCTTATTTTAGTTTTTGATTGAGTTATATTCCTGTTGCATATTTTTGCTGGTTGTGATTTTCTCCACTTTTTCTTGTACCTGAAGCAACAGTGAAGCAGACGCGTATGATCAAGCTGCGTCTAATCTTGTTGCTGGCAGTACTCTGGAGCAAACAATCCAACAAATTATTGACATGGGTGGAGGAACATGGGACAGGGACACTGTTGTTCGTGCCTTGCGTGCTGCATATAACAATCCTGAAAGGGCTGTTGAATATTTATATTCTGTAAGCTCCGTTACCACCCCATCTCTGTCTTTAATATTGGGAATGTTTAGGATACATTTTTTCCTTTGCTTATTTTCTGTGAGTGCTGCTCCCTCTTGTTTCTCCTACACACTGAATGTTTTAGTCAGGTGCCTTCTTTTCCTCAGCTTAATCATAATTTCAGTAGTTCACATTCCGGAGTAAGTTTCAAATTAAGGGTTTAATTCTTTTGCAACTGAATAAGCCAATATTCATCCAATAGTGTGTAGCCACATTCAAAATTCAGAAGAGAATCTGGATAGAATGACAAAGGAAAACATAAAGAACTGATAATTTCCCCCTCCGATGGCCCTTCTTCTCAAGATATGACCTGGTAGTGGAAACCATTACCCTCCTAGTTTAATGGACGTGAATTGATAGGAAGTTTATATTATTAACTACTTTGCGCAAATTGATATGACCTTTTTTTTTTTTTCAAATTATTACTCCATATGGCAATTAATCATGTCTTAGTTGCTGAATGGACTAAAATTTTCATGTTTGTTTTTTCCTGCATAGTGCACTATGTGGCTAGTCCATTGTAAGTAAATTTGACGTATAACAGTTTTTGTTATAAATTTTTGACTTAATGGCTCAGCACCCTTTTGAGCATACCCTATGAACATTTGAATTTTTTTTTAAGTTTCATAGTATGCCTTTTTATTTAGTTCTCTACCAAATATGTAGGGTTTTAAATGATTCATTTATTGTTCTCATTGAGGTGCAGTAATTGAGTTTTCTATATACGATCATTGAAAGCAAATTGAATGCCTTGGAAACCTTTTTATTATAATTTTCTCTATATCAGGGCATTCCTGAACAAATTGAACCTGCACCAGCTGATCGATCACCTGAAAGTGGGCAAGCAACCAATCCACCACCTGTCCAGGCTCCTCAACCAGTTGAACCTCCAGTCCCTTCAGGCCTTCCTAATGCTAATCCCCTGGATCTCTTTCCTCAGGTTGCTGTTGTACATGTGACTTAAGAGTTTACAATCTTTAAATTACTGAAACTGACTCACTCATTTATGTTTTCTATAACAGGGTCTCCCTAATCTTGGTTCCAATGTTGCTGGGGGCAACCTTGACTTTTTACGTAATAGCCCACAGGTATTTCTAGTTCTGTATAATAAAAAATGACAAACAGCTTTTACTGAATATTAAGCTGTATTTGCATCATCTTTGATGCAGTTTCGTGCCTTGCAAGCTTTAGTGCAGGCCAACCCTCAAATCCTACAGGTGTTTTGTCTTACTTTTATATGCTATTATTGTATTTAGGGCCATTTGAAATGTATATAGTTTTTTCCAATCGACAGCCTATGCTTCAAGAGCTAGGGAAACAAAACCCTCAGATTATGAGTCTCATTCAGGAACATCAAAGGGAATTTCTTCAATTGCTAAATGAGCCTGCTGAGGGAACTGAAGGGTAAGCATTTTTGTGCTTTATATATATTTATATGCAGAAAGTTGGTTATTCTAATCTTTTTCCCGTCTATGTTAAAGTAGTGGCATTTTAGATCAGTTGGCTGCTGGAATGCCTCAATCTCTGAGTGTGACTCCAGAGGAGCGTGAAGCCATCGAACGGGTAAGTTTTTATTACAATAAATTATTCACACTCTGATGGAAAATGATACCAAATAGAAAAAGTCTTTTCTCCTGTCTTCATTGTTACACCACCAAACAACTTAATTCAACAACAAACCCAACGTGTTGTAATTCATTTTTTGAATTTTCTGAATTGTGTGGTTGGTACGACAGCATTTTTTAGAGCTAATTTGGGAATGTATTGTTTTCTAATACTATTGATCTCATGAATTTTTTGGTAGCTCGAAGCCATGGGCTTCGACCGGGCACTCGTCCTGCAGGTCTTCTTTGCATGCAACAAAAATGAGGAACTCGCAGCTAACTACCTCTTGGACCATATGCACGAGTTCGATGACTGACGACAAAACTCCAATTTAGTCCGGCTGTCTTTCAAATTGATCGTCATTTGCAGTGCCATGAAACTTAAGTGAACGAGAGCCCCGTACGGTATCCATACTTGCTTTGATGGTTGTGGAATGCTCTATAAACTATTTGTTTCTCTGTAGTTTCTGGGGCAGTAATTGTCTATAAGAATTGTGTTACTTTGGTCAGGATGGTAAGTTATACTTTTCGGTACAATCACTTTTTGTTTTTCAGTTGAAGCATGTGATTGATTTCCTCGAAATCCAATTCTTTCTCCTGCGCACACGATGTTTGAGATCTGCTTTTATTCGACTCTTTATTTCATGTCTCCTGTAGTATAACTTGACTCGTAGCCACATGTCTAAATTAGGTCATTTTGTGGCGTGGATGAATTATTTCTGTAGGTGTCTCTTTCGCTTTGCAAAATATCTGTCTCAACCAGTGATGGCAATGGGCGTCTATAGTCTCTGTATAGTTCAGGTAATAATAATAATACTACTCAAAGATGTAGGTGTTGCCGTTACTGAAAGGTGTAAGGGCGGCAGCATAATCAGCAGTTAGACGTTACTATCTATATAATCTAATATCATATAGTATATTTTTTTTTGTTGGCATAATTATCTTCAATTGTATAGATAGGAACGTTATAAAATTAATGACACTCTAAAAGAATAAGTAATTATATTTATAAAGATCCAATTTTAAATCGAGTTATAACACTTGTAAGCATAAATGGAGGCAAGGGAGGGCAATGGCAGACAGGCAGGCGTGCAAAGGCTGTAGAGGTATAGAGATGGAGGGCGATGAGCTAGCTATCCTTCCAACATAAACACATATCTTTGGTCCCTCTAATATAAAATTTTTAATTCTGTCCAAACTAATTGTAAGTTTGGTTGAATAAATGGGACCGCGATGCTCATACCCGAGTTATCTACAGAAGATCACGTGAAAATATCAGATAATTTTGTTAATTGATCCGGCAAAATTAGAAGGTTCATATGTAGGATGACGTAGATTCCAATAGAGCGAATAGAAATCAGCCTGGCGTCACGTGGTGAGAAGCATGACGATGTGGACTATCTCACTTAATGGATAAAATTGAGTAAGTTAGCCTAAGTCTTCTTGCCAGGACGAACGGGCGGACAAATATTATAGCGGCTGAACAGGCCGATCCGAGCTCCATCCAGACGGCTAGAGTTGTCCAGTCGGCCAGCATCCGACCGCCTAGATCGCAACTTCAACTTATTACCTCAGCAATCCAGTCATTGACAGACATAGATCAGTTCAACCAGCATAATCAGAGAACAGTCAGACAAAAAAAATAAACTTTCAGA
>JBBPFP010787405.1:0-15850 GCA_037974795.1 Kaempferia galanga | reverse complement strand
AGCGGCGACGCCTCAATGCGGGCGGAGAAGCAGCCCACTGCGTCCCGGAGGTTCCGGGACACGCAGTCGGAGGTCGCTGTGGATGCCTCCGGCCGGAGATCGTGCGACACCGACCCTCGATTCTCGCTGGACGCCGGCCGCATGTCCTTCGAGGACCCGAGGTTCTCCTGGGACGAACCGAGGGCGTCCTGGGACGGTTACCTCATCGGAGGGCGATCAGTGTTCCCTCGTCTCCCTCCCATGCTCTCAGTCGTCGAGGACGCCCCCACTCAAGCTGTGCCGCGATCGGACTATCTGATCCCCGTCGAGGAGGACACAACCGTTCCCGGTGGCTCGTTGCAGACTCGGGACTACTACTTGGATTCGTCCAGCCGGCGACGGCATAGCCTGGACCGATCAGCCTCTATCCGGGAGCAGCCTGTCGAGCCTTCTGAGTCCAAACCTGTCCCTAACGGGAAGGTATCCCCTGCTGGCGGCATGGATTTCTTCCCGTTTAACCCCACTACGTTGCTTGACCGGGACGTCAAAGATTGGAGCTCAAATTCTCTGAGGGATGACTACCTGGGAAGCTTCGAATCAGCCTTCAAGGACCAAAGAAGTGCTTCTGCCAAGAAATCTCGGAGGTGGAGCAAAGCGTGGAACATTTGGGGGCTCATTCAGCGAAGAAATAGCAGCAGAGGAGAAGCCAATATAGTCGAGAGATCTTTGTCAGAGTCCTGGCCAGAGTTGAGGTCCAGTAGCTTCAATAATAGGATGCTGCGTAGCAACAGCAGCATAAGCTCTAGGCATTCTTTCAGTGGCAATGGTGGATATGGAGGCACGAAGAAGAACAGCTCAAAATTTGGCAGCCATTATTATAAGAATAGAAGAGATGACTTTGTTTTGGAAAGGAACAGAAGTGCTAGGTACTCCCCCAACCGTCTCGACAATGGCATGCTCAGGTTTTACTTACCACCAATGCGAAATAGCCGGAGGAATGGAGTTTCTACTAACGGGGGGAGGCAAATACCTTCCCACTACATGACAAGGAGCATGCTTGGACTGCATTGAGCCTACTGTTGACCTGTGTAAGGTTCTTTCCCTTTTAATTCTGTATCATTTCTCTCCATATTTGTTCATCTGAAGCACCCTGTTATTAGAAAGTGTTTGATAGTTAGTTGGTGCAATGATCTAGAATACACTGAAATTTAAGGTTGGCAAAGGTGACGAAATTGATGGCTAGCTGTTGAAGTTTATAGTTACCCTGCCTACTATTCTGTCTGCTTAAATTTCAATAAGAATTTGTGCTTACCATATGAATATCTATAATGTACTTTTCTTAACCCAGGACCACTTTTTTTTGTTGTATACTAATGGAGTTGCTAATATCCAACTCATCTGTACTTTTCTTCCTTGAAGAGCCAAATGAGCATGAGATCACTATCTTTGGCAGAGTGCTTTGGACACTTCCAACCTCAATCATGCATTCCTTTTGTATTGTTAGTTAAACTCAGTTTGAAGCCATTAAACTCTTTCTACTTTGTCACTAACCATCTAACTAGTTTGAATTGTGGCACAACATTAGTCGAAGCATTTTTTTTTTCTGGTCGTCCCCACATGTTTTGCCTATAATTGTGAGTCTCTTTTGTACTCAACAAAGCCTTTTGTTTGTGTTTATTGGGTGGCATGATTGTTATACTCGTGGGCGCATGAGCTCTCTCCTTTATGCCTTAAAAAGGAGACGTTGCACTTCATTGGCTCAAATATGCTTTAGATTTTTACTGTAGTATTCGTTCTGTCCTGTTATGCTGTCCTTTTACTTTACTCCAACTCCATCTAAACATTTATCCCTCTGAATGATGTAGCTTGCCCTTGCTAATTTTCCTTGGATGCACCTCCCACTGAAAAGATCAACAAAGCCAGTTGAATATTCTAAAAAAGTTGAATTGGACAGTCATGCCTCCAGCTCCTTCTTATACACAAAATTATAGAAGGAACTCCGTGTCTGCTTGAGAACTCCTAGCCATACCCCCTCTAACCCATGCTTTGGATTGTCCATTGTTTATGCCTAATCTCTGTTTTCTTTTTTCTTTTGCAGATGACCCTGCATCGAGGAGAATTTGCTGTCATCTTTATGTACTCTAATGAAGAAGCATAGCAAAATATCATAGTAATTTGATGCTCAAGGCCTGCAACTGATGCACATGTGGGGACTGGGACTGGGAGTGACAGAAGGCTGAGACACAGGTATGATGAACTAGGTAATTGAAAGGCACTCTCCACTGGTAGAATTATAATGCTACCTTTGATTCCAGATTATTAGGTGGTTCATCTTTTTATATTTATATTTATTTTATTTTATCTTGTTTGACAGTTTTATGAATGCAGAAGTGGAATGAGTGAACTGTTCTTTTCCAATCTGGCTGTCCTAATCAGTTGTTTTGCTTGTAACATCACTTGAGCTAGTGATACAAGGGCTGCCATTGAAAACAAATATATATGTTTGGGAATCGGTTTATGCTATGCAATCAATTCTGATTCAAAATAATTATAAATTTTAGGGTAAAACTTGCAGTTTAATTCTTGTGAGAGTTTAATTATTAAAATAGAAATATTTTTTAAAATCAACCTTTTGTTTACAAAATTACAAAGAGAGAGAGAGGGGCATAGTGCAATAGTGCAGATAATTCCAATATTATAACAACTCCAATGTCCCTTGGTGGCTTCAATGAATCTTCACGTAACAAGTGTGAATGGATCATGTCTTTCATATGGAAAAGGTGTAAACCCTCATTACCTTTCCATGATTAAGATAATGATTATTTATAAAAATTATGTTAAAGTTCAAATAACATATTATTTATATATACATAAAATTACCTAATGAATGTTTAATTTGACATCAAACCCTAAATAATGTGTCAAATTTAATAGCATTTGGAAACATTTCAAAGATGGAAAATCTCTTTGAATTAGATAAATGAAAACCAATTATATATCAGTTATTATAGTTTAAAACATTGAGACTTTGTCTGGGGCAATGGTGCAGGATGTTTTTACATCTTTAAATATATTTTTTTAATGGAACGTTGATTTAAGAATACTGGGTTGATGGACGATTTATTATGAGAGCTCTCCGATTTAAATTTACTATGATGGTTAGTGAAAAATTTTTATAGGGTCCGTGTTGATCACTATTAGTTAGCTTAAATTGAATATCTAATATTAACTAGAAAAAATATTAATATTATATCGGATGATAGGATAGAAAATTTTTATAGAATCGTCTGAAATATGCCAATTTTTTTGAAAGTATATATATCGACACTAATTAATTAAATATTGTAGCACTTATTTATTGCCTTATTAATTTGACGGCAGATCTAACAGTTGCGAAGATCGCGGACAATTACTAAAATGTTAATTCTTAAATTCTTATTTGACAAATAAAATTGGAAATACCATTTTCTATATTAATCTGATAAAAATTAATTTAAAAAAGTGGTTTCTTTCGATTTAATCTGAATCGTTTATATAATTTCACCGTCACCAGGTGTATCTAGACCGTCGATCAGGATAGATCCGACGGCCTCATACATTATTCGTGCCTTCCTTCCGCCACCAAATCTAACGAAGAAAAGGCTTAATTTCCGTGTCCTCGTGAAACAACGCCCCAACCAACGCCTTCCTCTTTCTTTCCCCCTATGCTTTCCGGCGATCGACCTCGACACAGCGTTGAATTGCCGGTACGGGACACCGCGTGGAGGTCGATCCCTGTACCTGTCTTTTTCGACTTCCTTTAAGATCCGGCTTCATCAATCATCGTGGGCTGCCGATCTGGTCTCGCTCCCTCTCGCTTAGATTTGCCTCCGCCGCGTCATCCGCCTCTGCTTCCGGACGAGGAGAGGCCCCGCCGCTTGCATTTTAGGTTTCGCCGCCCGCCGCTGCCGTACCGGGTCATGGGAGTCGACGTGATTCAGTAAACTCTAGGGTTTGATCTGCCGTTTAGGCTTGTCTTTTCTTTTCTTTTCTTTGGTTGCGTCTCCAATTCGGTCTAATTGTTTCTGTGGGATAACAAAGAAAATTTCGTTTTTTCTAGTGTTTGTCGTCTGGAGTTTGTTTCTCTAGGGTAATTTCGTTTGCATCCCGATTTCGTGGCTGTTAGTGGCCCTTTCCTTTCAAAGGCCTTTTCTTCGTTTCCACTCTGTAGGTTCTAGTTTAGGATGTAAAAAAAAAGGGTGAAAAGGGGTCTTTGGTCTCTTGTATGCTGGTTGGAAGTTCACTTTTGGGTGAATTGCGCTCGTAATCGATTGCTGGAAGTCTTACTCGTATTGTCTCTCTGCTGGATCAAGGCTTTAATTTATCTATTCTGATGACGTTTTTGTTTGAACATTTGGGTGTCTTTAGGGTTTTAGGTTTATCCGTGTTGGGTTAGCTTCCGCTTCTCCGTGATCTCTCTAAAAGAGTGAAAGTCCTTTTTCCCCCACTTTTTTTTTTTTTCTAGGCGCCGTTTCCGATTAGTTTCATCGCTGTCTGATAATTAGGGCTGCTTGAATATTATCATCTGGAAGGCCTCTAGACCCAACGTTCGTCTAGTGAATATCTCTTTCATTTTGATCATGGGTAGTTCTTCAGAAATGGGTAGTGCACCTCCACCTTTTCCAATACAGTATGGTATTACAAAGCCAATCTCGACTGCTGGACCTACTGAGGCTGATCTCAAGAGGACTGTTGAACTTGAAAGGGTATGCCTGTTGTTTTTTGTTCCATTATCAGGCTTCATTATTGATCTCCTCAGTCCTCCCATTCTGCATCTAATTAACGACCCTAATTTGTTGAATGCTTACTTTGGTCTACCAAAAGCTCCTGGTTGATGCTGGACTTTATGAGAGCAAGGAAGAATCTACCAAGAGGGAGGAAGTATTAGAAGAACTAGATAAGGTAGTTTTTTAATTTGTTTTCTGAAAGATTAGCCTATTTATCATGCGAATAAATATTTTCATCCTATTTCATTAGAGAAATGCTTGTTTCATCTTTTAGTCGCTCGTTTTTTTCTGGATGCTTCTTTCTAAGTGGAATGCAGTATTATATAAAATGGACTGAGAATTTGTCTGTTGGATCTGCCCTATTTTTCTAGTATTTAATTATTCACAAATGTGAACTTGGTGATAATGATAAGTTGGTCAATAACACTATTTGATAATGTTGTCCCATTATTTTTTATCTCTTTAAAATCTTCTAAATAGCTTTCTTGACTTGGACTTGGTGTGCGGCTTATCTTCTTGCCTGAATAGGCCCGCTTTTGTTGTATCTAAATTCCAAGAAATGTTCAAATCTGGTTTCACGGGGTCAGCGCAGGTTTTCTGTCCGGTATGGTTAGAGATGACACACTATGGAGTTCAGTTCAGTTCAGTGGCAACATAAATCTGTCAAACTAGCAGTGAAATTGATCTAGTGCATTTGAGTTACTGAGAGTTCAATTGAGTTGACTGTTAATGCCTAAGAATTTGGCTGAACTCCTATTAAATCCTGAGGTTCTGAGGGTGATCTTTGCAAGGTCTTGATGCCAAACTGCTAGATTCCTGAAAATTTCCTGCAAATGAACATCCTTCCTAACAGATGGTAAATAGATTGCGACATTTGCCAAATGGGTTGACTTTGAACAGTGCCAAGGCAAGCTTGTGCCAACCCTGATTAGTCTGGGTTGGTGTTTCCTGGTTTCAATTTGGTCCTTCCTTTACTGCTATCTGCCCGTTGATCATCCAATAATTTTGTGTAAATTTACCGAGATCAGCTTTCATTTATGAGTTTGCAATTTCCTTTAGATTTGATGAATTGTCTATATAAAACACAATGATCAGGTTATCAATTCAATGTAATGCATATTGGAATTATGGATACGTAAGGTTAATCATAGTTGCGCAGAAGGCAGTGAGTTTTTGGTTCTTTTTGTTTAGGTAATGGAAAGACACATCTACTGTTGTGGTTTAGAATCTTTGTTAGTATGGTTTATGCCATATGGTCATGGTTCCTTCTTCATTAGGAGGGAAACAACTAAGCAAGCAAATGAAGTAGGGTAAAATATTTGTAGTGAAAGGATAGGGAAATGATTCCTTAGTTTGTATTTCCTTGGGGGCAAACTGTAGATAATTTTCTTTCTCACTGTTCCCTTGGAGGTAAAGACAGAGAGGGAGTTACTCACTCTCTCTCTCTCTCTCTCTCAAAAAAAAAAAAAAAAAAAAAAAAGTAAAAAATTTGAGATTTGATAAATATTAATGATCAACAGAATTGATTTTTTTTTTGTTGTTCTATGTGTTTTCTATGGGTTGGATTTAGCTGACATTTGAGTGATTAGATGTGAATAGAATTTTGTCTGCATGTTTTGTGCAAAATTAGGGAAAGAATTGCATAGCCCTTTTCTTTCCTTCATTATCATCAAATGGAGGGAAACGTCTGCTGAGGAATTCTTTTCACAGTCTGATTTTTCCTCGAGAATTTCCACACAAGGAAACACAGTATAAATCCTATTGTTTGCTAATCTTGGTTCATACTTAAATATTTTGTTACTATTCATCAACAATTACCGTTAATATCTGGAATTTAAGCTTTATAAGGTTTCAGGTTCTTTTATTTGCCATTTCTTGATCTCATTTGCTGCATTGTACTTTTTTTTATTTGAAATTGTCAGATTGTCAAAAATTGGGTGAAACAATTAACACATCAAAGGGGTTATTCTGATCAAATGGTTGAAGAAGCAAATGCTGTCATTTTCACGTTTGGATCTTATAGATTGGGGGTATGTTATCAACACTTTGCATTCTAGTTTATGAGGCCTGAAGTTTGTTATTTTGCTAGTGTGCGTAATCTGAACTTAAGTTTTCTATGCTAGGCTTTTGTGCGCTGTGTATTTTAGATTAGAAAACAAACCATTTTGATGATTGTTCTTGATGAATAACTACAAGTGTAATATGGGGCTCTTATTATTGCCTGCAAAAATCCTGGTTATTCAGTTCTTAAATAAAATTCACATTGCATCACAAATCTTCTGCTAGTTTAACTCTCATTCAATAGTTACATTGGTAGGAGACTAGGAGTCAATCTATCTTCCTGCATACTAGGTCAGTAGCATTGACACCCTTTATCACTTCATTGACAATATGGTATTTTTGTTGCTTAGTTCAAATACAAGGCTCTCTATCACATTACTTTATGATTGTCTTAGAGATATGTAATTTTTCTGGAAATTTCATGAACATTGATTTCTATAAATGCTCTTTTGTTAAAGTTAGTGTTTTTAAAGTGAGCCATGTAAAATCATCAAAAAATGTATGCCAAATATCACTTGAGAAATTTGCTAAAATATATGCCTGATTTGTCAAGTAACATACAGTATTCACATTCCAACACACACATTATACTTTGATTATGGAAGTGGATTCCTATGCAGTACATGCCATTTATTAGCTATCTTTTTGACTGCCACATTTGGCTGTGGAAGACCAAGTACATAAAACCTTGCCTTCTATGTGGAGCTCTTGTCACTGCACTCTATCTATAATCTTCCTTGCCAGTGAATAGAATTCTAATCTCTTGGTTCAAAATTAGTTGTATATGTTCTGCCTTGTGTAGTTAGTCATGTTAATTCTCGTTGCATTCTTTTAATTGACGCTATACACTTTGCTTGTTTTTCACAGCTTTTACTTCTCAGAACTGAATTTTGCACTAAATGGTCTTTTAGTATGCAAAAGTTATTTTGCCATTTTTAAGGTACAGTTGTAAAAATGGATTTCAGGATTAAGGTTCTACCTAGGTACAACTGGTACATAGGATCAAAGCATTGGATGCTAAGATCCTTTAACAGATATAATTTTTGAAAATTATTAGACATTTAAGTTAAAATGTATTTTCATATAATTATTAATTTTATGAGATGGTATGACAATAACTTATATTTACTTTCAATGGCGGTGAGTTTTTAGAACGCCTAGATGGATGGAAGTATATTTCATCACCTACTGAAGAATGGCCATGTTCTACTGACGAGGAGGCTTAGCACAACGGTAAAGTTGTTGCCATGTGACCTAGAGGTCACGGGTTTGAGTTTCCGAAACAACCTTTTGCAAAGCAGGGTAAGGCTACATACAATAGACCCTTCCCCGGGAATCCGCATTGGTGGGAGCTTTGTGCACCGGGATCCCCTTTTTTTGCATGTTCTACTTAGCATTTGGAACGCCTAGGAATGATCTAGATCTGAATCATAACCTTAACAGCAATGGTTGCAATGACTGAGTATATTCCTGTATGTACGTTTTGATGGTTATATGCCTTCTTTGTGAACTAGTCATATATTCATTTCCATTTGACTATGCAAGCTTATAAGATTTTATCTAGTGCTCTCTCTCTCTCTCTCTCTCCACGTGGGCACACACACAGAGACACATACACACACGTAATTTTTTGGCATCTGATAACGTTAGTCAAGTTTCATGGTAACTGTTAGTAAGCTAAAATTGCTTTTGCTGGTGGCAGGTTCATGGACCAGGGGCTGATGTTGACACTTTATGTGTTGGACCTTCCTATGTTAACCGAGAGGTTCAGTTTTTCTTTATTTTTGTATTGCTAAATTTATATACTTAATCCCTGCTTTTTACAGGAGGATTTCTTTATTATTTTCCATGATATATTGGCTGAAATGGAGGAAGTCTCTGAACTACATCCAGTTCCTGACGCGCATGTTCCAGTCCTCAAATTTAAGTTCCGGGAAATACCCATTGATTTACTCTATGCTAGTATATCACAGCTAGTTGTTCCACAGGTATGCATGTTTTTGTGAAAGTTGGGTATTTTAGGCGTCAATGGATTTTTTCCACTCTTCAATACTTGCTTATTTCAGTGTTTATATGCTTTACTAGTTCAGTTTCTTTTTATCTGTTTGCTTTATCCAGTTTGCCTACCCTCTGAGTTTTCCATAAATAATAGAAACTGTTCATTAAACTATGGCATCTGTATGATTGGTTTTATTACTCCTGACGAGGAAGTTGTTTCTATGACTTTGTGCTGTACCTGCTTCATTGTTGATCCTTGGTTTAATTCCATGGAATTTATAAGTTTATTTTTAGACTAGATATAACAATAGACTGAAATCCATCAAAAGCAACGGTGATCAGAGTGTAAATATCCCTTGGTATCTTTCCCTTTACACAAATTACTCCCTTTCCTTATCTAGAGCTGCCATAGTTGCTTGTTCACTACGCTACAGTGCGATCCACACATTTAAAATCATTCATATGCCCATATTTGTTCATCTTTGTGTGTTTCTTCATTTTGCAGACCTGATATCTAGTTGTATCAATAATTATTGTGAATCACTTGTAAATCTTTCCACATGTCATCTTTGATATCACAATACTGTTTTGGTGGGCTGTGTGATTATTTATCTAGATACTTGATGCCCTCTCACCTATTTTGGAACCTCCTTTTATCTTCACTGCATATGTAAGCATATGCCTGAACAGGATGATGTGGTAGTGGTTGTGCCAACGACATGCATTTCCAGGAAAATTTTGTCCTGATTCTTTTTTATATTATTTTTTACATTTCCATGCTTGAAGGTTCTCTTAGATTATGTCAGGAGATCCTTTTTTTATTGCACCTAAGTTTAACAGCTTATAACCTTTTACCGGCACTGTTCCTTAGTTTCACAGCTTGTGACCTTTTACTAGCATGTAAAGTCTGCATATTAGTAGACAGTAGACACAATGAATATGGATCGACATGAAGTTCATTCTTGTTTGGTTATTGTTAACTGAATTTATTGTTTACTTAATGCGGTATTTCAAGATTAATAGTGAAATGAATAAAGTGGCCAGCCAGTCATGTGCTTAAATAAATTCAAATGCTTGCAGTTCTTTGTTTTGTTATATTTCCTCTCCTCAAGTCCTTATGATCACATGGACTTTAAACTCCTAAAATTTTTTACATTGTAATATTTTGGCTTATGCTTAACATATCTACTGTAAACATTTTATGAAGGATCTTGATATTTCAAATGGGTCTGTGCTTTATGATGTTGATGAGGCAACTGTCAGAAGTCTTAATGGCTGCAGAGGAGCAGACCAAATCCTACGTCTGGTGCCAAATGTAGTGGTTAGTTTTTCTATTACATTTTTGTGTTTAGCAATTTATTATGCATTTCTATGGATACTAAAGTTATATTTTCCATAGAATTTTCGAACCACTCTCAGGTGTATAAAATTTTGGGCGAATAGACGCGGTGTTTATTCCAATGTAAGACTACGTTTATTTGTCCTGTAACTGAACCTCGTCAAATTGTTGTGATTTAGCATCTCAGCATCATGTGTGTTCTTCCTTTCGTGTTCAGGTCACTGGATTTCTTGGGGGTGTTAACTGGGCACTGTTGGTTGCTCGGGTTTGCCAACTTTACCCTAATGCTGTGCCCAGTATGCTAATTTCACGATTTTTTAGAGTTTATACACAGTGGCGTTGGCCAAATCCAGTGATGTTGTGTGCTATTGAAGAAAATGAGCTTGGCTTTCCAGTTTGGGATCCACGCAAGAACCCACGAGATCGGACTCACCACATGCCTATTATTACACCGGCATATCCATGCATGAACTCTAGCTACAATGTATCAACAAGCACATTGAGGGTCATGATGGAACAATTTCAAATGGGCAACAAGATCTGTGAGGTCTGTATTTTACTTCATAACTTTTGGTTATTATTTGGAACCAATATCTGTTGTATTTCCTTTTTGTCATCCTTGCAGGAAATTGAGCTGAATAAGGCTTGCTGGACTGCTCTGTTTGAACCTTACCGTTTCTTTGAGGCATACAAAAATTATCTCCAGGTCGACATTGTTGCTGCTGATTCTGAGGATCTAAGACTGTGGAAGGGTTGGATAGAATCTCGTCTTAGGCAGTTGACGCTCAAGGTTTTAGCATTTAAAAATACTAATTTTATCATTTTTTTCTTTTTATGCTCAGAATGCAACTAACTGAACATTTCTGATCTTCCAACAGATTGAGCGTGATACTTATGGTATGCTGCAGTGCCATCCATACCCAAATGAGTATGTTGATCCATCCAAACAGTGCTCACATTGTGCTTTCTTCATGGGATTGCAAAGGAAACAAGGGGTTAACATACAAGAAGGTCAACAGTTTGATATTCGCGGTACTGTTGATGAGTTTAGGCATGAAGTGAATATGTATATGTTCTGGAAACCTGGGATGGAAATATATGTTTCTCATGTACGAAGGAAGCAAGTACCTTCTTATGTGTTTCCTGATGGTTATAAGAGGCCTTGTCCATCGAGGCCAATGTTCCAACAGCGTGTTGATAAAACTATGAGTGAAGAGGAATGCCAAAGTGGATCCTCAGAGCGGCGACGTAAGAGGAAAGTTGATGCTGATTGCTTAGGTGCTATCCCAGATAAACGTGCTTCAATTAGCCCGGAAAAGGAAAAGTCTCCAAAATCGGATGGACAAAATCCTGTGAGCATAGAAGAGAATCAAAGTCAAAGTAGAACAGATGCCCAAGGTGAATACACTTGTAAGCAGATTGGTGATGATTCTGTACAACAACCTAAGATGAAAATTGAAACTAGTTGCTTGTGTGCTGGACCTAGTAAAATGGCATCAATTAGCCCAAATCGTGACCACACAATTGATGGAAGAGATCATGTAGTTAAAGTGAATCCGAATGACAATATATTAGGTTACCATGAGGATCCTGTTGGTCCAGGCAGGCAATTGCAGCAGTCAGGTATGTTTCTCAGTTAAAGATTACAAAAGGATGTCAGGTAGAACAAAATATGCAGTTCTTAGTGATCCTGACAATACGGTAACCTGTAGCACTAACAGTTTCAAGGATTTGACGGCAGTCAGGAGCATAATGGATGGTGCTGTGGTAAGGTCTTATGAGAACTACAGCAAGAAGTTGGCAAATGGAACTTCATGCCCTGAATATGAAGGAGCTTCCACTAGAAATGTGACATCTGATCTAGAGACTAAGAAACAGTTAGTTCTGCAGCAATCTGTTAGATGTGATAGCAAAATTGCAGATGAGAGTCAAATATTGCAAGATGGGAAACAGTTTACAAGTGTAGGGCCGGATCAGATTGTGAATGAACCTGCACAGGATAGTATGGCAGATGAGTTGGAGGTAGTGTTTTTTGGTTCTTGGCTTACTTCGTATTATATGATGAGCACAATTCCATTTTATTGCTGAAGTGTTCATCCTTTACTTTCTTTTTATATTTTTCTAAGCCAAACATCACGGTCGGAGTGGCAATTAAATCACGCGGAGTGTCTACTGATGCAACTGATGCTCCTCAGAAGTCTGCATTAAGGCATGAATATCTTAACCCTAGACGTTAGTTGAGAAATGTTAACATCTGTTTTCTTTATACTGTCTTGCCTTGTATTGTTTTTCCACTTTTGTGGCAGGTTAAGTCTGACTACTTCAGCTTAAAGTTTTGGGACGGGCAATCAATTCATGTGATGGATACTTCAACAGAATCAGCATATCAAATTCTATTATATGAATCTGCAGTTCACGGTAAGCTTACTAGACTCGATGCAGTTTGGCTAAATGAGACACGCTTGTGTAGGAAGGCGGATCAACCTACAATGGTGGAATTGCTGAAGCAAGATTGCTGTGAAGGAAGGCCTTTTGTTTTTCTGTTTGTCTTTGTCTTATTGCAAGAAAGGGTAAAATATCCAACTTCTAGATTTTAGACCAAGGATCTCCACCTCGGCTTTAGGTTATAATAGGGTTCCCTTTGTTTAAGTAGAGCTATGTGTACTTTGGTCGAAACAACAGTGGATTATTTGTTTCTATTGGTTACATCCAAACAATACTGATTGGCATCCTCTAGTTCTTCATCAATTCAAGCAATGGACGGTCCATGACCCTTTTTTTATTTTTTATTTTTTATTTTTATCGATTCAAGCAATTACGTGTACAATCTTTCCTGCGAGCATCATAATGCATTCTGTGACTCAAGGCCTGTTAGCTCTCTAGGGTTGCCAAACCCTACATGGCATCATAATGCACCTAAACAAGCACATACGCCTACCCAACTCTGATGTCACCGCTGTAACTGCTGGCTTACAGTCCCACATATATACGGCAGGAGAGCATTCTGAGGTTGCGTACCAGCCGGCTCCTCCTCTGAATGAAGAAAATTTAATGTTAGAGATATGAAGATTATTAGCTGCGTGTTTCAGGTTACAACACGTACATCGGTTGCGTGCATGAGGAAGAAGGCACGGGGCGAAGGTAGCTGTTTCCTCCTCACGGACATACAAACTGTTCCTTTGAAGGCGGCAGTGAATTGTTTACTGCCACAAACATCAAACGGTCAACTCTTATCTTTGTTATTTATTTTAATAAAATTCGTCTTTTTTAATCTAGGAGACATGATTCGAGTTTGTGCAACAGGATAAACAAGAATTTAAAGGTTGGAAGCGACGCCAATCTTTCAATATAATCCAAGAAGAACCGACGCTTCTGCTGCGCCACCGCTCATTAAATGCAGGAAGAAACCAAAGGCAGTGCAGAATTAAGCTTCTATTCTATTCCAGCTTAATTGTTGCCTCCTGATTTCCAAATTCGTCGCCTCCGCCGCGATGTGCAACACCACAGCCGCCGGCGCCTCGATGGATGAAAGCCATGCTCTTCGCTCGCCCGCCCATTTCTACCTCACCTTCCTTCGTCTTTCCAAACAATCCGGCCTTGGTAATATCGAAGAGCAGCGGTTGAAGAACTTGAAGTGCCTCCCAGCAACAGAGCCCCTACCGTCTCCGGCGGAAGCACTTCAGGAGGCCGCCTCGCTTTTCCGGCTTTCCTTCCCCATTGCGGTGACGGCGTTGCTTGTCTACCTGCGTTCCATAGTCTCGATGCTCTTCCTGGGTTCGCTGGGCGACCTGCCGCTCGCCGCCGGCTCCCTGGCCGTCGCCTTCGCCAACATAACTGGCTACTCTGTTCTCTCCGGGCTTTCGCTGGGCATGGAGCCGCTCTGCTCGCAGGCGTTCGGTGCGAACCAGCCGCGCGTCCTGGCGCTGACCTTCCACCGCTCCGTCCTCTTCCTCCTCTGTTCCTCAATGCTCATCGCTCTGCTCTGGCTCCACATGTCGCCCATTCTGCTCTTCCTCGGGCAGGACCCCGAGATCACCTCGGCGGCGCAGAAGTACCTCCTATTCTCCCTCCCCGATCTCTTATCTTTCTCGCTCATCCACCCCATACGTATCTACCTGCGGTCGCAGGGCGTCACGCGCCCGCTCACAGCCGCCGCCGCCCTCGCTGCGGCTGTCCACCTCCCAGCGAACTTTCTGCTGGTGACTCGCCTCAGCCTCGGCGCGTCAGGCGTGGCTACCGCCGCCGCCGTTTCGAATCTTGCTCTGATCCTCTACCTCCTTCCGCACGCGCCCCGCGGGGCCACCACCGAGTGCCTCGCCGGGTGGGGTCCGCTGCTCCGCCTCGCGGCCCCCAGCTGCGCTTCCGTCTGCCTCGAGTGGTGGTGGTACGAGTTCATGATCCTCCTCTGCGGCCTCCTACCCGACCCCCGCCCCGCCGTCGCCTCCATGGGCGTCCTCATCCAGACCACCGCCCTCGTCTACGTTTTCCCTTCCTCCCTCGGATTCGGCGTCTCGGCCCGCGTCGGCAACGAGCTCGGCGCCAACCGCCCATCCCGCGCGCGAGTCTCTGCCGCCATCTCCGTGCTATTCGCCGCCGTCATGGGACTCGCGGCCATGTGTTTTGCCGCCGGCATGCAGGAGCGTTGGGGCCACATGTTCACCGACGACACCGACATCCTGCGGCTGACGGCGGCTGCGCTTCCGGTCGTCGGGCTCTGCGAGCTCGGAAACTGCCCGCAGACGGTCGCATGCGGGGTCCTTCGCGGTAGTGCGCGGCCGGTGCGGGCGGCCCACATCAACCTCGGCGCTTTCTACCTCGTCGGCATGCCGGCAGCCATGGGGCTCAGCTTCTGGCTTGGTTTCGGCTTCGTCGGGCTTTGGACGGGACTGCTGGCGGCCCAAATCTGCTGCGCCGGACTCATGCTTCAAGCGGTGGGGACAACAGACTGGGAGGCGCAGGCCCGGCGGGCTCAGTTGCTGACGTGCGCGGCCGTCGCCGGAGCCGGCGACGCCTCGGTGGACCCAGTGGTGCTGCAGGAGGTGAAAATTGAGGAAGAGGAGGGCAACAAGGGAGCGAGTGAGTGGTACCAGCCTCTGATTTCGATTCAGGTGTGCAATTAGGAAATATGACATGAATTAGAAGTATATTTCCATTAATTAGTTCCTAAAATTCCTTTGGCTGAGCGATTACAGATAATTTCCAACCAATTATCTCTTTCCCTAATACATTTGATCGAGTCCTTATGAAGCTTTTTTATTTTAATAGAGTCGTGTCGAAGATTCAACTCTGAACTCGTCTTCGTCATCCACTGGGAAATGATTAAAACTGCACGTGAAACCTTGTGCAATCTTGAACCTAACTACCATATCCAGCACAAGATCACGCCTCTCCCCATTCATGAGACATCACACGACGCAAGTCAATAGCAGTAGTTATTATTATTATAGTTGGTACAATGTATTTAATGTAGGTAGCAATGTATTTTTTTCCGACCTCCGAATAGGGGCAAGGATGAAGATGTTAAATTATCTCTCAGGTATCAGTTTAATTTTCTATTACAGTATATTTATAGAGATTTTTTTTTTTCTAAAGGAGACTCGTAACTATGAGATGTTTGATTTCTTAGCCGTCCACAATGAATGATTCCCGATTTACTATAGTGGCTGGTGTGAAACTTCCGTGGGGCTAGGCCGGTTACCCCAAGCTC
>JBBPFP010784117.1:0-15854 GCA_037974795.1 Kaempferia galanga | reverse complement strand
AACGTCCTCAACCTGTCAAGGATCTTTGCCCAATCTCATAGACCAGGATTTAGTTGCCTAACTGCAATTAGGACCTCCACCTGCCTAGTGTCCGCTAGGACTTCTTTGCTTAGTCTTAACTAGGACTTTCACATTCCCTAAAATTATTTAGGATTTTTCCTGCACGCTTAGTTCAACTTGTTAGATAACAATTAATTTTAACTTTGAACCTTTGTTAATCATCAAAACTAAGTTTAATCATCTAATACTTCATGCACCAACAATGTCTACCTATCAATAGATACTTCATATTTATGGGTGATATTATAGAGGTGGATATCATCTAATACTTCATGCACCAACAATGTCTACCTATCAATAGATACTTCATATTTATGAGTGATGTTATAGAGGGGGATGGTTATAGATGAAGGCCAGACATCTTATTTTCTTTGATGAGGATAAATTGGATTGTGAGAAAATTTATAAGAGTGTACATATTCACATATATATATATATATATAAAAGACGTTAAGGTTAAGTTTGGTGAGAAGTAAGCTCAATATTTAACTAAAATTTAAATACTAAATTTACTCCTAATCTATTTCCTGTACCAATCGGTCGTTGACACCGCTATCACCGGTCAGTGGTAGAAGTCATATGATATTTTTATTATTTTATAATAAAATCACCCTTATAATCAAAAACTATATATATAGTATATAATCTTTTACCAAACATAGTAATATAATTACATTATATTACATTACAAAATTATTATATTACAAGTTTGATTATATTACCTCTAATCCAACATAGCTTAAAAATGTATTCAAATATGATATTTTATCAAATACGAATAGCTTGTAATTCTTAATTATTTTGGACTCTTGGATTTATGATTTATACAATTTTGACTTATTCAAAAACATTTAAAGTTATTATTATAATTTTTATTTTTATTTTTCAAAATATAAGTACGGACAAATAATTTTTTTCCATCAAAAATAATAATAATACAAAATGAGTCTTTCATATATTTCATACGAGACAAGACACGGCTTGTCTCAGCCCAACAGTCGGAACGTAATAATCACAATTCTTGACTTCGTCTATATTCAATATAAATCCCAAAAGCTAATCTTTATTCTAGAAACTTGTTAAAGATTTTCCAAGTTATTTCAAACTTGCACAAATGAATCATATTTCAAAACAGAAGAAATTGTTCGAACTCACATAATTTTCTACAAGGAATCTATACACAATTTTTTTATAAAAAAAATAAAATTAATTCTACAGATAAACCTCTTGATAAACTTTTGATAAAAAATATACAATCAGTAATTAAGAACAGCAGTAAGAAACCTCTTGATAAACTTTTGTTTAGTTCTTCCCAACTGTCGACATCAATCAAAAACAAAAGCGTTTACGCAATTCATTTGAGAAAGCAAAACCAAATGAGAGATACAATCTTGGGTCAGCTCAACTTCCTGACTTCTCTAAAAGAATAAGAATAATTCCTAGGTAAAGAATCGCCCTACTGTGAGCAGTGTTTAAGTAAAAATGCTAGAAACCTATTAACCTTGACAGACGGTCCGACAGATTGGCTATGACAAACCCAGCAAAAACCTGTGAATGGAATGTGAATATGTTTGAATCTAGTTGATCATTAGGACAAACCATGGAAACCTGATAATTGTATAAGTTGAATCAACTAAACTAGTAGAGCAAGAGCAAAGAAAGATTAGAAGAGATCTAAATGAGATCAATATTCTAAACAATATTGTATTCCGCTAAAACTCTCACAGGGCAAGTCACTGGAAGTTTTTCTCAAAAACTTTTGGTAGCTTATATGTTATGGCAAGTTAATTGCATTTCTAAGATTTAAGCATCTTGAATTTGAAGATTGATTTTTCAGTAGAACAGAATAATAAGTGAAATAACAGATTCATGCTTATCGATAAAGAACAGGATATATTATACATGAAAAGACAACCTCAATGCAGTTGGATTGATTACCTGAGTTGAGCCAAGGATGTAGACTGCTGAATACTGTCGACCATGAATCATCATATCAGCTAACATAGCAAGTGGTATTGTAAGTGACATGCCCAATGTTGCTACCAAAGGCGTCGTCCATACGACACACAATGCCCTGATGCAACAACAATCTAAGTCAGATACTACATGAAGTATGGAACGGCACAACATTTCTGAAAGTGTACCAGAAGTAATCTGAAAGAACACTTCCGATAAAGCCATTAGCGAGCACAACTTCATCCATTTTAGCAGAATGTGGTATCCTGAACTTGGGTTCAATCCCTAGAGCAGTCAATGGCCACACTGAAAAGAAAGAAAACAACAATATATTTTTCAATAATTTGTATTGTGTTATCAAGTAGAGGAATTGTGCAAAGCATTTTGTTAAAAAATAAGCTAGTGCACAAACAAAACGATACAATCACTAAGAAAAAATAGTATATTTTGAAGAACTAATACATGGCATGGCGAGAATGATAAAGCAGTCAGTTGAGAGAGTAGAGAACTGACATATTGCACCCAAAAACACTGTCATGGTCGCCATGAAAAGCATCCTAGGTTGCAAGCCAATGAACTATCCAAGAGATGGTTGTGCAAAATTGATATTATAGTTTTCAGAAAAGCAAGTAGGATAGAATACTTAATACAAGATACTCAGCAGTCGCAGATTGACCTGCTTCTATAGCAACTGACAACTTTCACAATAAGTACTACATTTACCATAGCTTGGAAAAAGAAAAAATCTTGAATTCAAAACAAATGCTGATAATAGTCCAATAATCTTAGGAAAAGAGCAGGAAATTTACCAAGCCACCACAAAGCTACTAGTGTAAATAGTCCAACATATCCAAATAGCTTCTGAACATCAACTCCTTCTCCTTCCTCTCCTGCAAACTTTTTTAGGAGCACTGCAGCATTGAAATTGGATACTTGAGGTTAGACTAGTACTAAATTGTCACTTAATGCTATGAAGCGAAGAAGGATGTGAGATCCTACAGACCAGTAAATAGACCATATGTCATTGCTGAAAGAAGACCGAAAAGATCCCCTACAAGCGATCGTTTTCCATTACTGCAAAAAGTAAGCAAACACTCTAGACAAGATAAAGGAAGTGAAGACAAAAATGACAAACATTCTCTCTCCAAGTATGGTTTCTAATATTTTCTTCTTTTAGAATGGAAAAAAAATGTGCATCCACAAAAAGAGCACACATAGATGATACCTAGCGGCACTAAGCTCTGATTCATCTGTAGCCCAAGTCTTGCCAAATGTAGTCATCACAACGCCAGCCATGCAAACAAATACAGCAATCACTTTTGACATATTCAAGGAGTCTTGTCGTAGAATCACGCCAATAAAAAGAGTAAAGAGACCTGATGTTGATGATAACACAGTGGTACTTGCTACACTGGTTCTTGCAAGTGCTGCATTTGATAAGTACTGCATCCATAAAATTTAAATATTAAGAATGCTCAACAATGATGACTATGTTGTTTCATCTTTTTAGTTAGCAGAAGAAAAACACAAGAAAAACCTATGAATCTAATTTAGAAAATGAGAGTTATTGAAGGAGCTATTTATGCTCAGGAAAGGTTTGAACAGTCTTCCTTTCACAAGGCTAAAAGGATATTCATATTGATTACTGATAAATGGCAATGCTTATTTTTCTTTTACCAGTTAACAGGTCCAAAAATATATTATTCAAAGCAAAGCATCCAAGTATAAGTATATCTGCATGTCAAAAAGTACAATCTGTGAATCCCCATCAAAATTCCTGAAGACATGCATAACCAACACGTGACTAGACAACATGTTCCCGAGGAAGATATTTAATAGATTTTATTCATGACTCAATAGAATATCTTCTTTTTCCCAATTAAGGAAATCAGGAACAATGAAAACAAAAGCAGCGTGACTAGAACAGCATGCAACTTCTATAACTGGGGATTATGGACTTGAAACTTGAAGGCTCTTTAAAACGATAAATATGCCAGAGCAACTTTATAACTGGGGATCAAGAACTTGAAACTTGAAAGCCCTTTAAAAGGATTAATATGCCAGAGGAACTTACACACTTAGTGAATTTTTTAGATTATCAAATACAATGAATATTAACTTTTTATTATTGTGCCTTTTCAGTATATGCATGAAGCCATGAACAAGAGCGAAGTAAATACATTAAAGTCCAACATAAGATGACAAATCTCACCTCTGTCACAAACCAAATAGGGGCAAGATAGATTGAGTATGTTATCATCTCCTTAGTAGTGACTGCTTTTCTTTCCTTCAGCATTTCAATATCCACATTATCTTTAATTTGAGATATTAGTAATTGTTCCTCTTTTCGTGCTGAAAGGTCAATTCCACTATCTTTTTTCACTAAAAGAGATTGTGCTTCCATTTCAATCAACCTTTGGCTATGCTTTGGAGAAGAGTTAATTCCAGATGATAACTTGTTGCTTCTGGAAGGATGTTTTCTCAGTAAACTGTACACCCAATCTCTGAGGAAAGATACTGGTAGGTAAACAACCATAAGAGAGGCTCCCAAGTAAGTGATAGCAAATGGTTGTTGATAATCAATAAATATACCCTGGTTTACGGTGATTAAAGTTAATAAGATGCATTAATATAAAGCAAGTTGCATTATTATATAATTAATAGAATCAGTACAAAAGGAAAAATGGCTTTCATTCTATCAAAATTTCAACGAATATTGAATACTGGAACAGAGTCTTAGTTCAATTAAAGACAATTATTTGGCTTCCTGAAACAATATGTCTCATCGATCTTAATAAAGTCATGCCCCAAAAATAATTACTTTACTGCAGAAATATTAGCATTGGATGCGGCACCATAGTTTAGTCCCAGATGTAGTATCATGGGATAATAAAAGGGATTAGATGAAATTTCAGAATGATTGTCACGTTTACTTCTAGATCACGACTAAAAAACACTCCTAGATTCAAATTGGCTGATTTTATTTCCCACAAGAGCATACTGATGTCGATCTAGGGCATCCATTCTGCAACTTAATCTTTTGTATCAAGATGAATGATATATTCCTATCACCGGTTGACATTGGCTATTTAGATTTAATATTTTATTTAACGAGGTAAAGATAGAATAAATATATCAGCTAAGTCAATACTATAATACTATCCTTCCCCTCTTGTCTTCTTATTACAAAATCACAGATTGTGTTACTTGACCTTGTGTTGTGTCACCAATCCAGTATTCGCAGGTTGAAAAGTTATATTTCTGCAGTATTCCTCCAACAGACACAAAAACTTTTAAGTGAATTTTTTATGATATTCATACATGGTACTTCCTCCCTTAGATGCCACACCAAAAGTTCAAGCTTTTACTATAACTCTTATGATTGAAGTCGAATTTCACTCAATTGAGAATAATGACAGAATTATCTCAGTATTTCCTTGTAGAAGCTTCATCTACAAATTTAATTGCGCTTCATCGGCGTATTAACATATATTGTAAACATCTGCTGTGTCTTATGCATTCCTTCACTATACGAACACCTTCTTTATTGTTAATTAGTGTAGCATCTATCCCAGACAATTCAACAAACAACAGAGCATCAGAGTTGATGCGGTGATGCTGGAAGGGCCTGCAGGCCAAGTCACAGTCAATAGGGCCGCCAGAGTGGACAGACAGTAGGCCCACCTAGATGGCGACATCGGGAGTCTCCCACCCGAGTCTCCTAGTCGGGAGCAAACCGACCAACCCGAGCATCCATCCGGTTGGACGACTATGAGTGATGAGCTCGCAATACACTCTAAGGTTCAATGACCAAGCTTGGCCAACCGACCAGGCAGGTCACCCGGTCGGCAAAATCATCTACTTCCCCGGATGGGCCAACCCAATGGTCGGACGTCCCGTCCGATCAACTGGCTATCATAAGGACGACTCCACTCCACCTACCCCTTTGTCGCCCAACATACCGGATGTCAGGTGTCAGAGGATGTGTCTCATACCTTTAGTACGACCGAAACTCCTAAACCTGACGAATTACAGAAACAACATGTCCAGATGAGGTAAGGTGTCAGAGTATCAGCAGCGGCTTACCTCTTGGAAGGTCGTTATGCATGCCAAGGGATAAAGCTCTCATTATAAATAGGGGTCCTTGGTCTTCGACGGAGCTATACGCAATTTACAATGTTCATTTACAGTTAATATTCTTCCTCGAGAGCTCTCCACTGACTTTAGCGTCGGAGTACCAGAGTCGGGACTCCTTTCTTGGATCGGTCTCTAACATTCCTCGGAGTCTATGCGATTGCATGCAGAGACTAGGAGTGCGAGAGTGTCACCCGTTCGGAGAGTCTTCATCCGATCACCAACGAAAACACATCCGCACCATGTGACCTAGCGTCAGCCACCCAGTTTCAGACAGGATCAAGAGTTAAACAACTAAAGTATGAACACTCAAATCAAAGGCAATCAGATTAAACTGTTCGTTACATTGTGCTCGCTTGATTTTTGGAATACTGTCACTTGGCTGTTCATCCCCAAAGTCAAGCTTTCAATATTCTCGGACTGAAGCTCGGATGCTATGAAAAAAAAAAGAGTGCAGATTTGTGATCCAACTACCAAGGCATTTATAGTTCAACAAAGGTTCCTGAATACAAGTCCTTGGATCTAGTTCCTAAATTTCCAAAGTTCATCTTATAAACCATAAGTGAAATCTACACATGCTTCCTCATGAGTAGAAAAGTCTTAATTTTTCAGGATTAATGCTACCTAAAGCAAAGCTAAAAGCATAGTAAGATATGATAGATTAACACAAAGGAATTTTTCCACATTAAAAAAACAAATAACTTATGCAACGGATTCAGCAAAAACCTGTGTGACTTCGGCTGAGGCGACCCAAATGATGACCACCCCAACTATGAGAAACAGCCCGGCCCTGTACCTCCAGCTCGACATCGCCACCCAACTCTTACACCGAATAATCACACTCCCAGAACGAAATAGGAGAGGAAATCAAAAAATCAACAACAACAACAACAAAAAGGTCCGGCAAAGATCGGATCCTGGATCAAAATCTCGCCAGCTCCCGCGGCTGCTTCCACCACCGCTCGCAACCCGGACGGCGATGCCGAGATCCCGAGCAACTCGAACCCATGAGCCGGAGAAGAAGAAGATCCTTTTGCTCCTATTTCTTCTTCTTTTCTTCTTTTCCGCTCTTCCTCGAATTGGCGAAACGAGGGAGCCGTCGAGAAGCGAAGCGGAGGAGCCACTAAAAATAGAGCTATCGAAGCTTCCTGCGAACGCATAATTTTCCATATTTGTTTTGACACTAAACTAAAAAATACATTTTAATTTTTTTTAAACATAGGTATCATAGTTTTTCCCCGAAAAACATAACAAATATTTAAATATTTTTTAAAAAAGAAATTAAATTTCTCAAACTTTAATATACTTTAAAGATTTTAGTTACCTTGAATTTATTTTTTAAAATAATTTTTTGAATTTTTTAGTTTTATTACCACATTTATTTTAGTACTATTTTAAAAATATTATTTAACTGACTAATTTGTTTAAAATTTCTGCTACCATAAATCATAACTACACATTCATATACTTAATCTACCTTAAATATGTTGACATAACTGAGCTTGTTATCATGTGGTAAAATTACCGTAATAAGCAAGAGTCAAATTCGAGCAAAAATCATGATCATACCCTTTCACATGTGAGCTTGTTTCGATTTTCTGATTTACCTCTTTATATATAATTGTGAGATCAGTTGTGTGAGACAATCGAGGTATGATTTTTACGCAATTAATCTACCTTAAATCTATATTTAGTATAATTTCATTAAATCTATATTGGCTACCATTTCGAGATGTATCCAGAAAAGAAAAACAACGGGTGGTGGTTTGGGCACAAGATTGATGATAGAACTACCTCAAAGGAGCTCTTAAGTGAATGGTTAGAGTGGTTGAAAAGAACTTCATGTGTTTTTAGCGTGAATACTTCATTATTTTAGTTTTCTTATGAGATTGATAGGGAGAACAAATGAATGACTATATGATATCAAATTATTTGATTTTAGTTTTTTAGTCAACAGTCAATGACATAAATTTTTAAATATAAAAGTTCGATAGATATATCACAATCTAGTTTCATCTATTGAGTTGACTACCGAAGAAACTTAACTTTTTGACGTAATGAGCCTACTTTTCTGTTTGTAGTTAAACATATCAAAATTTATAAAATAAAAAACCTGGGACAGTGCGTAAACGCGTTCTTTTGGATTCGGTTCATTGAGCTAATTTATTTTAGAATCAGCATCCATCCCAGATCCGATAAAACATTTGCAGTTATAAAAAGATTTGTTATCCATAATACAAAAAAGTAGAGCAGTTGATACATATATTGCAAGACAATAGTGCCGTTCCAATGAATAAACGAGATTCTAAAACCTCACATCATCAAAACAAAAAATTTTAAAATAGTGCAGCACACAGACAATAGAGCAGATAAAACAACACCGCCTAAAGGACACATACACGATCATTCAACCCCAAAAACCAAAACAAAAATGTATAAAGAAGGATTATGTGAGTAAAGCTGGGAGCTAATTGGGATATCTAGCTTTAGAAGCAAATATAAACTTGGTGGTTCTTCACTTCTTAGCTTTCTTGGAAGCCCTGCATTATCAGAGTACCAGTATAAGTCAAAACATACTGCTGGAAAGATGATATTGGAAAAAGGGGTGTAAAAGAGTTATACTCCGTCGGGGCAGCAGGAGCGGGTACTGGGTCTCCAGGCCCCTGCTCGGAACAAAAACAAGTAATAGTGAGCACAAATTAACAATTATTAAAAAATTTATGAGATTGCCAAAGGTTGCCAAGATTAATAACAAATAAAGCATAGAAGAAGAAACAATATTGCCAAACTTCATCTAAAAAGGTTAGGAACAAGCTTTGAGAATTGCACACCACATTCTATAAAAGAACATCAAAGGAAAAGAGAAAAAAATGACCTGAGCCAGCCGCTCCTCTCGCCTAGCAATTTTTCTTTCTCTGCTAGCCTTGCTCTTGGCCCTTTTGTTCAAACTGGTCAGATAAGGTCCTCTCTCTTCAGCTTTGGACTTGTGGATAGTCTCCATCAGGACTCTCTTGTTCTTGAAGACGTTACCTTTTACTTTCATGTACATGTCATGGTACATGTGCTTGTCGATCTTCTTTGATTCACGGTATTTCCGCAGCAATCGCCGAAGAACTCTCATCCTGCGCATCCAAAGCACTTTTGTTGGAAGCCTAGCTTCCCTTGTACCCCTGCGTTTCCCTGTAACATAAGAAAAACAGATCAAAAACAAAGGAAATGTTACATGCAGGAAGATAGTAGTTATTACCATATCCAGAATGGCGCCCCTTTCTCTTTGCCTCAAGTGCTCTCCTTGCTCGTGAAAGTGAATGGATCTTAAAAAATATTAAAAAAATCAACGATTCAAAATTCCACAAGTACACTGCTTGCATAAAGAAAGTAACTATTTTTTTTTTCGAAAGCAGAAACCTTTATGAATGAACCACATAAACATAAGCTTTCATGGCCAACGGGCCTGCCGTAAAAGGGCACAACGTCATTATTTTGTTTTTTTTTAAATACTAAAAAAAACGAAATTAAATAAAATTATCCTTTACAAAATATGATGGGCTTCATTAGCCCTGGCCCGGCTCATATTTACCACTATTTAAGTAAGATAAGATTGGTCGAATTAGGGCTTTGCTTCGCTCTCGGTCTCATCTTTCGTGGTTTTGCCTTCGGAAGCCGCGCTCAATCGTGAGCAACCATGGTGAGAGACTGTAGAAGGGAGGGAAAAAACTTCACTTCTTTTATTCCTCTTCATTGATTGATCTCACCATGTTCTTTTTCGCTATCAGATCATTCCCAAGAAGAACCGCCATGAGATCTGCAAGTACCTCTTCCAGGGTATACCTCCTAATTACGATTGTTAATGCATAAAGTTTGCTCCTTTATTACTTTTTGTTCGTCGAAAGATCCAATTTTTATCATATTGGATGCGGTTTGATGCATCTCTCTGTGCTCGTAGAGGGGGTGCTTTACGCGAAGAAGGATTATAACCTGGCCAAGCATCCGGAGATCGACGTGCCGAACCTTCAGGTGATCAAACTGATGCAAAGCTTCAAGTCGAGAGAGTACGTGAGGGAGACCTTTGCGTGGCAGCACTACTACTGGTATCTCACCAATGATGGTATTGAGTTCCTAAGAGCCTACCTTAATCTTCCCTCGGAAATTGTCCCTGCAACTCTGAAAAAATCTTCAAGGCCGCCTGCACGTCCATTTGGATCTGGTCCTCCTGGTGACCGCCCAAGGTGGTACAAATTACTCCAATCTAAAGTTCGTTTTGCTTCTTTCTTAATGAATCTTGGTTATCATTGGATTTGGTATACTGTTCTTTCCAGAGGGCCACCACGGTTTGAGGGTGATAGACCGAGATTTGGAGATAGGGACGGATACCGCGGAGGACCTCGGCCTGGAGGGCCCCCAGGTGAAGCTGGTGGCAAGGGCGATGCGCCGCCTGAATTCCAACCTTCTTTCAGGGTATGGTTTTCCACTCTGAATTGTTTGTGATTGCAATTTAGTTATTGGAGTCGAGTCACAATTTCTTACTATCACGGATAAAGATACTGTTCATGTGCCTCTAATGGTAATTTTTTAAGCAACGTACGAAAAAATGTCATATCATGCACACTAAATATCAATCATTTTCGAGAAACATGTTAAGTTTGGCTCTTGTTGTGCTTAAGCTCACCTAAAATATCATGTTAAAGTTTGCTTTTCAAATGAACTCTTATTGAGCTCAATTTGTTGGTGGAATCTCAATTATATGTTTTAGCATATTATGGTCGCAGATACATATGGTGGGTTATTTAAGGTGTGAAATTTCCTTAGGCTTAGTTCACTTGGATGGATAACTTAGGGGAGAAATAGAAGGAAAGGAACAGAAATTTACATGTGGCCCATGATCCATGTGCAATTTTAAGACTAACCTTCTTCCTCCTCTCCCTCTCACATCTTTCTACCTGAGGCTCAATAAACCAATCCTTTATGTTGTGTTTCCTTGGGTGGAAACACATGGAAATGTAATTAGAGAAAGAACTCCACCACCCTTCTCTAATTGCCATGAAAACCAAGCCTTAAATCCACTTATTAAAATATTTTTTTGCCGAATCAATTTATTATTTGTTAGTAAAAAAGAATCATTTTAGAGATTTGGGGAGTGTTTGGTTTGAGCATTCTCTGATTTCATTTTCTAAGAACATGTGGCTTTTTGAAAAACGTTGGTTTGTATTTTCCACCTTTGTTTTCTAAAAAAAAGAGAGAACATTTTTGGAACATTAGAGAATATCTAAAAGTTATTTTCCAAGTAATGAAAAAAATGTGGTTTTTTAGAAAATGAAAAGGAAAATGGTTCAAACCAAATGCTCTCTTACATTTTCTTATTTCCTTCTCTCCAAGAAACGCTGGAAAAACAAATGACACGCTCCTAATTTCCTTCCCTCTATGGAAACACAACACAATCCAGTGAAAAATTCCACTATCTCTGTCCTATAAAATTTTTAATCTCATTTCTCTTTTTACCTATTTATTTCCCTTGTATCTTTTAGACAGCCATGATGTTCCAATAGTTGTCTTCTTAGTATTCTTGCGATAGAGGTTGACATATACTACCACAATTATTTAAAAAGCTTAAATAGAATCTCGCATATAAATTCTATAGAAACTATGTTCCTGCATTCCTATTTGTTTATGAGGCTATTTCATTGGGGAGACCGCAATGCATAGCGTATGCTAAGGACTGAAAATCAATAATGAGTTCAACGATGTCAACTGCACCTTGTAGACTATTGTCAACATTTTGTTTCTTTTGAATTGATGTTGTTATGACTACTGAAATTGTCAAATTATGCAGGGTGCAGGTGGTGGCCGGCCTGGATTCGGCCGCGGAGGTGGAGGATATGGAGGTGGTTCTGCGTCTGCTTCATTCCAGTAGATTTAGCCAGGTACTCGCGCACACAAGCACATCGAGCACTTAGTGATGCTTTTGCTTTGGTGATTATTGAGTTGATTGGTGTTTGTAATATCTGCAGTTCTGATGCATGATACATTGGTAGTTGACACTTGCCCTTGATTCGAAGTTGCAATTTTCAGTTGAAATCTCTTTATATTTGACGTTTTCAGTTGCATCTTCTTTGATCGTGTGATGGTTAACAGATTTTGATTGTTGCGTTCCCAAACAGACTTGTGCAGGGGTAAAAATTTTGATCCAAAGTTGTCAATTTGAATCACAATTCAGTTACTTGTGCAATAAAAACCTTGCAAACTAAAAAAGATTGATAGATTTTACTACAACAAAGAAACTAAAAAGGTGACAAGTAACTGCACTTTTATTATAGAATAATATGATTGATGGGAGCACAAGGATGAGAAAATGTCTTGCTGGGAAGATAGATGATGCTTTTATGCAAAGGACTAATTTAACATATATATGTTAGGCATGTCTTATAGAGCTTCTGATGGCCTACAGGGTGAATTTTTTGATCCAAAGATTCCCATGGATAACATTTGCACCCTTATCAAGATATGTTCTTTAGCTAGATTTCTAAATAGGCATGACTTTTGCTTCTTAGAACAAGAATTGATTTCTCTGGTAGACAAAGAGTACAAGCCTTAAAAGTAGAGAGAATCGTCTCTCTTTCCACGAAGAATCTCTTTCCTAAGTCAATGCTCCTCAACTTGTGCTCTATTTCTTTAAACCTATAATGGGGAATCAATAACTAAATTCTTCAAAATTTCAATTGCCCATCCATTCTTTTTCACCATCTTCCACGTTATGAAATGGCTTCCCTTATGCTTAAACAATTTTACGTCTATAATATTTTTTGTACGAGTGACATTGGATATTGGTTCTTGAAACTAATTAATTCTAAGATAATTAATTCGGCCCTATAAAAATTTCTCATCAACCATTGGGAAACGCTCATGGATATCTATCTAGATGGCGAACATGTTAAACTGCTTCTCATAGGAGGAAAAATCCTCTATCGTCGGTCACAGCTAGCTGATATTTAATTCTTGAATCCTTTGATTATTAGTTAGAGGATCTAACCATGATACCATTATATGAGGGCTTTGATTATTAGTTAGAGGATTTAATCACTGACCTGAAATATTAATTGGGTCAATGATTCAATTTTGGATATGGTATCCCACCCGTTAAATCCACCCGAAATCCGAATTAGGGAAGTTCATTCGGTTCAGGTTATTCGGTTTGGAACTTTGAATTTGCGTAAATGTAATGTGTAATGTTGATTGACTTCTAACTTCTAAATCTATACTGAAAAAAGTGAAAATTTGAAATAAAAAAATTTAGGTTAAATGGTATCCGAATTGAATAACTCGAATTAATTTTGGATGATTCATAGTTAATTCGATTTTGTTCTTGATTAGATTTAAAAATTTATAATAATTGAATAATCTGAATCAAATAAACCAAATAACTCAAACCACCTAAGCGAACTGAATGAACACCTAACTAGATGTGGTATAGCATGCACGGGCGGAGCCACGTTGATGGCTACCCGGGCTACAACTCAGGTAGCCATTGATGATGAAAAGGTAATTTTTTAAAAGAGAAAGGGAAAAATGGAAATAATAAGAGGCTAGCCCGGCCGGTAGCAGTCTGCACTCATGGCCACAACCCGGGTATCACTCGGGCTGGCTCCGCCATTGAATTAGCATGATACAAAAATATTCAATTGGAAAATAATCAAAATAGATAAATAACTATATTTTACCTAATATAAATAGGATAAAGCTTATATGAATGTCTTCTCACACCTAAATATATAACGAAGGCAATTATTATGTATCGACACATGTAAGACTAATTGTAAAATCGTTTTATTGCGCATATGAAACATACATTATCAATATACGACAACCAAACCGTACTCATCTTACTCCATATTATACAATAAAGTAAGAGGCATTTAGGTGTAATGACAAATCCTATTCGGAATGAATATAGAATTATTCTCCATTAAGCAACAAAATTAATTCTCTTGCAAGTGCCAAAAATGACGTTAAACAATTAAAGTAAATTGCTTTGAGTTAATTAGTGGAAGTCTGTTTCTCAAGTTTCTACGGTCGAATATGATCGACAAACCATTAATTAAAGTTTTATCAATTTAAAGTCGGTTGCAGCTTAAATTCTTCGTTTCTCAGATTTCATAATTTAAAACCACATAAAATTTACACTTAAGATCAAGCAAAAGTCAGAAATGAAGAACAACCTGCAATTCACTTTTCTCCCTTCTTCTTGTTGCATGTAATTAAAGGAGCTAAGAATTGTTGTTCATGGAACAAAGTACATGGGATTCGGGATTTTGAAAATGCGATCGCCGGCGCAATCGCCCAGGAGGTCGCTCCACTGGTCGCCGACGTTGCCTCGAATCCTAAATCCTTCAGCTGCCAACTGCTTCCTCCTCTCGGATTTGAAGGCGGCTGCTCCTGTCCCTCTGAACTCTGCGCTTCTGCACACCTCTCACAATTAATTCATTATGATTATTATTAGTATTATTATTTCTTCTCGATCGGAAAGGGAAATCCAAATTTCAATCGTACTGAAACTCTCATCGATCGTCAATCACCTCATGATCAGCCTCTCGTATCCTGTGAAGCCCTGCGCATGAAGATTCTGTGTCGTGGGCAAGCGGAACACCTCTTCGTCCCTTCCGGTGATCAGGAACACCTTGAAGCCCCTCTCTGTTAGCTTCCTGTACAGACGAAGCACCGCGTGAATGGCGGGCGAGGTCCCCCTCAGAGCCCAACTCTTGAATGCCGTCCGGTCAAATGGATCTCCGCTAACAGAATGCATCGCGAATAGACAAAATTATATATATAAACGTTATGAATTTACTCTGCTCGATCGTGCTGCGTGCGTTACCCGAAATGCTTGTCCTTGTAGTAGAGAGTGTTGGACAGGCAGGTGTCGTCGACGTCGAGAATCCAAGCGTCCAAGCCGTCTGCGGCGGCCGTGATCCCGTTGAGGTAAGCGAAGATCTGGTCGACGACGGTGTCGAGGTCCCGGCAGTACTGACCGCCGACCATGTACTCCTCGACGTAGCGGACGCATTGAGCCGGGACGGTGCGCCAGGCGCGGACATTGTTGGCCTCCACCGCCACTCTCCAGCTCAGGCAGTAGCTCAGGTCGAAGCCCATGGCTGAGCTCAGGCACGGCCTTGTTCCAGCCTCGGCGGCTCGCAGGAGGTGGTTGGCCAACACGAGGAGCAGCAACTCCCAAATAGCCACCATGGACAGAGGGGGGAGGCTGGAAGAGGACAGAGCACTCGCACCAAATGCGGCCAGTACTTGTTGACTTTGGCGAGAAGATTGGAATTATTGAAAATATAGAAATGAAAGATGCCGATGGGTTTGGCTTTGGTGTTGTCCCTTTGTCGCTTTGTGAGATCGGATAGAGTTGCAAGAGATTTACTATTGTTGTTTCTGTTGGGACATGTGGTATCGGGTTGTTGTCAAGGTTGACTCTGTGAAGACTCTGAAGGAGTGGCGCTCTGACACTGGGTTAGCACGTTCTTTGAAAGGCAGAAAATGGTAGAAATGAACAATGCGCGTTGATCTTGTTTGAAATCGGACGGATAACGCTGGGTCACATGGTGTTGAGGTATATCACAAGTTGACCAAGCGGGGACCATCTAAATGCGTAGTGTCTCGTCCTTCTAGCTCTTGCACATACTCGCACAAACTCCAACAGACCGTTAGAG
>JBBPFP010779719.1:0-15867 GCA_037974795.1 Kaempferia galanga | reverse complement strand
TTAGCTGAAAATAATGTCATAACAATATCAGGTGCATCAAAAATTATCGAAGGTCATGGAAAAGCAAATATTATTTTACAAAACGATACAAGCTTATATATTGAAAATGCACTCCAAGCTAGCAAATTTAATAAAAATTTGTTTAACTTTAAAGATATCTGCCGAAATGGATATCATATTAAAACATTAAATGAAAATAATATTGAATACTTTTGCATTATATCTATTATATCTGACCAGAAGCAAATAAAAGAAAGATTGTGTGCACTCCCTTCTAGGATGTATTGTACAACAATGAAGACATTTAAACAAACATAATAACAAATCAGAAGTTTGTTGCTAAGCATGGTTTTATATTATTGCATGACCAACTTGATCATCCTGGGGCAACAACAATGTAAGAATAATAAATAATTCACGTAAACATCCTTTAAAGAACCAGAAGATTCTTTTACAAAATAATTTTTCATGTGTAGCTTGTTCACAAGGTAAACTAATTATAAGACTTTCCCCCACCAAGGTTGATGTTGAAACTCTAACCTTCTTGGGGAGGATTCCTTGGGATAGTTATGGACCTATACACCCATCAAGTAAGACCATTTTAATATTCATGGTATTTGTTGATCCTTCAACTAGATGGTCACATGTTAGTTTGCTTTCATCTTGAAATAGCCTTTGCTAAACGACTTGGACAAATTATTAAACTAAGAGCTCAATTCCCTAATTACTCAATCAAGGCAATTCACCATGATAATGCTCCTGAATTTAAGTCACAAGCATTTGATATCATGACTATTATATGTCGATCAAAATTTCAATTGAGTATTCAGTTACCCATGTTCATATATAGAATGGACTAGCATAATCATTTATTAAAGACCACTACAAATGAAAATAAAACTTCCATCTGCTTATGATCACGCCATAATACGCATTGCATCATTGATTCATGTAAGATCAACTAATTATCACCAATACTCATAGTTAAAACTTGAATATGGTCGACAACCTGATGTTTCTCACCTTCGAGTATTTGGTTGTGCAGTACATGTCCCTATCTCACCCACACAACAAACTAATATGGGTCCGCAACATAGACTTGGGAGTTTATGTGGGATATGATTCAGCATCTATTATTAGATATTTTGAGTGTTTAATAGATTACTTGTTTACTACAAAATTTGCATATTTCAACTATGATCAAATGAATTTTCTAACGTTGTGGGGAGCAACAACGAAAAATTTGTTGGAATGAAAAAAAAAGCATTCTCTCATTTTGATCACACAATAATAAATGTAAGCAAGAAGTGGAAAGAATCATTCACTTGCAAAAAAATTGCAAACTAATTGCTTGCTGCTTTTGTTAATACAAGAAAATGTGACAGTCATACATACAAGTAAACAAGACTTCAGTAAAAATTGATGTTCATGTAGGACCATTAATTATTCTATCTGCAAATGTATCTAAAATACTCCAGAAACATGGTTGACCAATTAACTCAAAAGACATTGCACCTCAGAAAAGCAAGGTACAAGAAAAGGAAGAATCAAAAGCTCCAAAAGAAGCAATTCCAGATGATACAGTAAGAGAAATACATTCCTGAAGAATCATAGTTACATGAAAACAATGAGATTTTAATAAATTATTTGATATCTCGTAAAATATAGGATAGAAAAAAATACAACCATTCATGATATTTTCACTCTTAATATGAATATCCCAAACCACAATCTGTCAAAGATTGTAACAAAAGAAATGACCAGCCAAAATGGAAGGCAGAATGGACTAACATCTCTAGGGAAATGTAAAGTCTTTAGGTCTATAGTTTGAACACCTAAAGATATAATCCCAGTAGGATATAAATGGGTGTTTATAAGAAAAAAAAATGAAAAAGGTGAAATTGTGAGATACAAAGCCAGACTTGTAGCCCGATGTTTCTCACAAAGATCTGTAATCAATTATGAGGAAACACATTCACTTATGATAGTTGCCACTACTTTTCTATTTTTGATTAGTTTCGTTGCGGCAGAAAAATTGGACATGCGACTTATGGATGTGATGAATGCATATCTATATGGTCCACTTGATAGTGATATACACATAAAAATCCCTAAATGATTCAAACCACCAGAAGTAAATGATGCTACCCCCAATACTATATTCTTAATAAAGTTGTAAAAATCATTATATAGATTAAAACAATTAGGGTGCATGTGATACAATTGGCTAAATGAATACTTATTACAATAAGATTATACAAATAATGTATTTATCCGTGCATTTTTACAAAAAAAAAAAAGATGGAAGAGGGTTTTGTAATTGTGGCAGTATATGTCGATGATCTAAATCTTATAGGGACTCCCGAAGAGCTAAACAAGACTGTCAATTATTTAAGAAGTGAATTTGAGATGAAAGACTTAGGAAAGATAAAATTTTATCTTTGATTGCAAATTGAACATTTACTGCAAAGAATATTTGTTCATCAGTCCTCACACACAAAAAGATTACTAAAACACTTCCATATGTATAAAGCACATCCATTGCCTTCACTAATGGTTGTTCCATTACTTGATACTAAGAAAGATCCTTTTCGTCCATTTGAAGATGGAGAAAACATCCTTGGTCTAGAAGTATAATATCTTAGTGCAATTGGTGCATTATCATACCTCGCCAATTGCACTCACCCATATATTGCATTTTCTATTAATCTTCTCGCAACATATATCTCTTCTCCAACCCAAAGACATTGGAATGTAGGATATGCAAATGCAAGTTATCTTTCATATCCACATAAAGCTAGATTTGAAACAGGTTATGTGCTTACATGAGGAGGCACCGCTATATCATGAAAGTCAACAAAACAAACTTTAACAACGACATCATCAAATCATTCTAAAATTATTGCAATGCATGAAGCAAGTTCAGAATATATTTGACTGAGATCCATGATGCTACATATTCAAGAAGCATATAAACTAACAACAACTAAAGGGAGACTATATTAAAGGGGATAGAACAAAGTATATTTCACCAAAATTCTTCTACGCACATGAACTTCAGAAGAAAGATGATATTGATGTCCATTAAATTCGGTCTAGCGATAATGTAGTTGATTTATTTACAAAAGAAACTGGTGTACAAGATGGGGATGTATCAATTAAAAGATCTTCAATGATTCAATAGGGGGAGTATCTACTGTTGTAATCTTTTTCCTACTAGATTTTACTAGCAAGATTTTAACGGGGCAGTGTTGGATTCTCCATCAATCATCTAAGGGAGAGTGTTATAATAGATTGATTTGATTTAATTGTTGATTAATGAATCATTATATTCTTCCATTTTTACACCAATCCATCTATCTTATAAATAGAGGTGTTTGTAGAAATAAAATACATGATAATTCTCTTTTCAATTCCGTCTTCTTCTACTATTAAATTATAACAGTAACAAAATTTGATATAATTTTAAATATGAATATTAATATAGTTAAATATATATTTTAGAATAAATTAATTGAAACAACATACCATCAAAATGGTCCCTTTTGTGAAAATTAATTTATTTTAAAATATAAAAGGCCGTGTGCTTTCAATTTATGTGGGTATTTAACCGACCAAAGGAAGGTTAATACTTATAGAATTGTAAATACACATGGTGATAAATATGTGAGAATTTTTAAATTTTACATATGAGCAATAAATCAGCTCAAAGGAAAGATTTATTATTTGATATATTCTTATCGTTAGTATTTGATTCCTACACTAAGATATCACTCAGTAGTTAATATTATAATATTTATCCAAGGATGAAATACTAATGTGCTAACCAATATCTTGAATTGAGATTTACCTTTATTTGAATTTATTATTGTTGTTGTTCTTGTTTTGATACTTATGTGAGCATGTTTGTTTGTTTATTGTTCTTTTCAACAATCAATAATATAATCCTGCTAATATAAATATCAGCATCAACGCTTTAATTTTCTCATGTCGAATGACACCAACTTCAAATCATGGCAAGAGAAACTCTCAATTGTTATTGGATTCATCGATCTCGAGTTTAAGGGTTTCAAAATTGGTCTAAATATCAAGTCCATTGACCCAAATTTCAGCTCTTGGCTCTCTCCTTCTTGATGCGTTGAACCAGCTTGTTTGCAGAGTCAACGCCTGAAATCCAAGGTCTCAATGAAAAAAAGCACAAGAGAAACTGAATGAAGAATGAGCTCGATCGATCAAACCTGCCAAGTATGCACCATGCACGTAGCCATTGTAGAGTCTGCTCGTGTGCTCTCCAGTGAAGAAAATCCTCCCAAAAGGTGCCTGAAAACAACACAATGAACATGAACATGAACATGAAGAAGGATTATTTCACTATCAATTAAAGAACCTTAATTCGATTGAAGCCATGGCTCTGGAGGCCAATAGGCCAATTGGAGAAGGAACCCCTGAAGAACCTATTGGTCGACCATCCTGTGACAAATATGTCTGTGGCCTCTGGGATTTTCTTCCCAAACATGTTCTTCAGCACTTGCATGGCTTCAGCTTTGGTCGCCTCGGCCGGCTGCGACTCTATCCTTCTTGCTTCTTCATCAGTCACCACAACAAGCAGAGCATTGGCTCCTGGGAGTTCTTTCTCGAGTTCCTGTGTATGATTAAACCATAACGAATCGAAACAACTAAGAAGGATTGAATGTATTTAGAATTCTGCACCTGCCAAATTGTGTAATATCCTCTTCTTTCACTGGCATACAAGAAGAAGTCAGTCTTGTTTCTGTCAGGCCAGAACTTGTAGGGAAACTTGAGGAAAATCTTAGTGAACACTGCCATATCGAGCTGGTAAATGGCTGAGAACTTAGATTTCTGCAAAAGAGAGGAGGAAGAAATCAATTTAGAAGCAAACTGAAAAAGGATGGAACTGAAATGGAATTTTCAACTCACTGGAAATTGAGGATGGAATTTGATCAAGTCCGTTTGGAGGACTCCAATGCTAACAGAAACCATCACGTAATCTGCTCTGTAATGGCAGCCATTCTCTGTGGTTACAGTCACTCCATTTCTCGATTGGTTTATGGACCTCACGACCTGGTTTTGTTAGTTTCATCCAGAATCTAAACAGGAAGAACAACAAAAAAACTATTGAGAAATGTAACGAACCTGGTTTAGCTTGATGGAATCAGTGTTGAGGGATTGGTTGACCAAGTGATGCACCAAGCTCTCGTAACCTCTTTCATCAGCAACAAAATAGTCTTCGTCTCCAAAGTCTGTAAACGTGCGGATTGGCAGTGTTCCCTGCAAGCTTGTTATGCGAGGCGGCTCGGCACTCTCGTAGTCGTTCGTGTAGTAGTCCACTGCCATCTCCAATGGCGAAGAAGGAGCACTGCATATCCAATGAGTGAATTTTCTCGTTCAGTATCAAAAAATTCTGAACAAAACAAAAAAAAATCGTACTGTTTCTTCATTTTCTGAAACCCCAAAATGGAGATGTCTTCATGGCCGTCAGAAGGCAGAGAATGTGAGTAGCTTCCACCATCCTCGACGACTTTCTCTGACACTTTCAGCACTCGATCGACCACTGATCTCTCATAAAGCACACCACTGCAGAATTTATTTATTTATTTATTAATGATTGTTCCATCTTGGTAGAAGAAGAAAAGGATTAACGATGCTGATCGACTACGTACCTCTGCGAGTAAGTGTTGGAAGAAATGTTGGAGTAATCGGAGAAGAAGGTCTTGAGGTGGAGCTTCTGTGCCATTTGCCAAATTGGGTTCATTTTCTCACCGTTGACTCCTTGAATCCAGTTGGCCCCGACCTCAATCTGGTGCCCTGCGAATCTTCTCCTGTGTATCCTGCCGCCGACTCTGTCACTGGCTTCCAGTATCAAGACGTCGTGGACGCCTGCTCTGGCCAAAGTCACCGCTGCTGATATTCCTGAGAATGCTTTTCTAAGAACGACAGCATGTACTTGTTCATTCAAGAACAGGAAAGGATTGTCAAGGCATGAGCTTACCGGACATTCCTGCTCCGACGATGATCACCGATGGCCCCCTTTCAGATGTTGAGACCGTCGATGATCTCCCAAGGCATGGAGTTAGGAGGGGGAGGAGGAGGAGGAGCAGGGTGAGCGTCATGGAGCACGCCATTGTTCAGGTAAAGTGTTTCTTGGCCCTCGTCGCTTTAATATTTATTTATACACTAAACAACAACAATTAAAAGGGTTTTCAACGACTGTTTCTCAAGTCTTGGGTCTTCTCTACTATGGAATCTTTTTAAAAATATAATATTTGATGATTAATTCTTTTTTTAATATTATATTGAATGTGAAATAATTAATACATGCAGAATAGAACATATTTTTACAATTTTGTAAAATGTATTAAGTCATTTAATTGGGGCAAAAGGTGAAACCGTCCCATAGGATTTCAGAGGGAGTAAACCACGGTTAAGTTGGACGGATAAATAGACTGGGGTCTCAGGAATTTTAAGCCAGCAGTAAGCCATTTAAGTAAAGCTACTAACGGAGAGTTATTAACTAATTAAGCATTTAAGCTCTCCTATTATACCAACTCATTGATTTTATCCACAATGGCAAGTAATTTCATGAAGAGATATAAATAGTTCTCATATTTAATAAAAGGTTTTTGGCAAAAATCAGATTTAACATTTAAAAATAAATATAAAACGCAGTTTTTTTTTAAAGAAAGAAATAGATCTTTTATGATTTCTCAAAATGGAGAATTGTAAAAAAAAAAAGAATAATAATAATAAATGTGTTTTGATTTATTCATAATTTTAAAAACAAGTATTTTGGTGAAAATTTATTTTAATAAAAAGAGTTGATGATTAATTCTGACCTTTTAATTCATTTGAAATCTGCACAAAATGTTTCGCAACAGCTACCCTCAAACGATACAACAGCAATAAAAATAGCTAACAGATAATATTTTTTATTAGTTATCATCCGCAACTTACACACTCAAGAATAGCAGAAATAAACTGAACAAGAGATTTTACTTTGCTCTCAAATGTTAGAATGGGCATGCCTATTCGTTACATTAGATCTAATGACTGGATTACATTACTCAGTCTGTAGTGAAGATTTGCTTGGGTCATTCCAAGGAGAGCACCTTGCCACAACAGCAGCACTTGAAATCTATTTGAAATCATCAGTGAAGGGAAATATCGGGGGGAAAATTTAGTTGAAAAACGATGATCCTTGGCAGCAAGAGGAATGAGCAAAGGCTATGAATTATCCATCCATAAAGATGGGAAAACATGATATACAAACATAAAAACCTCTTGAACTTGAAGGGATGCATCTATTATAATCTATGATGTGGTCACCTACCATAAATAACAACCAACATGCTCCCCTTACTGACCAGATCGTGAAGGTTGCTATCTATAACCTTAAAATAGTGCGGAGTGTGTCACAAAGGTTTTGAATAGTCTGCTTCTCTTGTGCTGCTTGAAGCTCTTGAAGTGGCATATCCTCATAACACCTGGAAACAATAGGGGCATGGCAACAGACTCAAGGCTGACAAGATTTGACAATCTCAAATAAAATGCTTCTGAAAAAGTAAATATGATCTTACGTTTTATGATAAGCCAGTGCTTGTGCTAGATTCATCAACGTTGGGCTTGTAGTCAATCTCTGATAAACTCCTGGAGGAAGCTGGATCTAGGCCACCAAAGCAACACACTGAATCCAACCGTTCAAAAACACAAGCAGCAAAATTTTGGCAGTACCTCGTTTTGCCCTTTGCGCCCTTTTTTGGATTGTCCATCACCACTGAAAAGCTCCTTCACTGCTTCCAATGCAGCATGAGAGCTAGATTCCTGCACTCTATCCCCAGCTACATTCTCAGAGACTAGAGCAAGAGGAGAAATGTCTATTGCCTTAAGAAATGGAATAGGTACGGTATTGCCGGCAGCATAGATGGATCGGATCTAGGAAATCAACAACTCAATAAGCCAGAGAGGAATAAATTCATTAAATTGAGAAATAGATTTTTCATTTCATTATTATTTACTTGATCTCAAAATACTGTGGTCAGGGAAGATGTTTTTTATAGCTAAATGCACCTTATCTTGTACTGAAAATGCTTTTCGGTTAATGGTGGCACTTCTCAGAGTGCTGCTCTTGTCAAAGTTATCAGACACTGCATAACTTTTGCCTGTACTATGTTGCCGCAAGACGACATTTGAATTGACTCTTTCAACATAACCAGAAGATGACGGCAACCGTTGGATTGGTTGGGAATCAAGCATTTCCACAGTATCAGGTTTTTTAGTAACTATAGTACCACTCAAATTGTCAACCCTGAGCCAATAAATAAATAAATAATTGTGAAAAGATAGTTAAACAAAAGTTGGTTACCAGGAAAAAAAAGAAAAAAAAAATTAATTAGCAGTTAGACTGTAGCACTTGAAGCAGTATATCATTGCAGTATTTAAACAGTTACCCTTCAAAGTTCACTGCTTTGGAAAACATTTATGATCATTGTCTTGTACAAAAATTTAGGTCATTGCATAAAACATTAGATCACAACTATCCAGAAGGAAAGGAAAATCTTGAATCTATTAGACATACCAAAAATCAAAAGATCTATCCCCAGGATCATGATTGAAAGAACTGATGTCACCAAGTCCAGGTATGAATTCTGGTTTCTTAGATATAGGAGATTCAACAAGTTCATCCCTGTTTCCAACTTCATCATGAACTACGACAGTACCAAATTCCCCTACATAGAAAAGATGTCAAATTGATAAATTTGTTGATGACTAACTTGACACAAGTTCAATTTTAAGAATATATTTCCTTTGGGAAGGAATAAAAATAAAAAGACTGAAGGATTTAGGTCATCTTTAAGGAAAGGAGACTCTAGGCTTGTTGTTGTTCAAGGAAGAGCAGGCAAGATTGTAAAACATCTCAAGCTGAGATTTTAGCCTAGGATGATACTTTTATCTAAATAAAATTAAAATATATATATATTTTTACAAAGTTTAAGTACAACTTGACAAGAAGGATATATATCCTAATTTCGTTAGTTAAATATAGTTTCTGCAGTTGATTTAATGCAACTAGGTTATGGAGATTGCTTGCTTAACAATCATCGTACAAGGGAAATTAATTGATACATTAGGAACTTATAACTGATAGCTCAGTGATTTCGAAATAAAGATGTCTACTCATATATTCATATTTACTCATGTAAGTTATGCAGGATTCCTTCAAATTTTAAACAACCTTACTCTTTTAATATTTTTTTTAGAGATTAAAGGAAACATTTGGTTCATCACATGCTGTAGGATTTGCAAAACTGTGAGGGGAATATCCTGATATGGTTTGGCAGAGTTGGTAATTCACTTTGGCAGGTTATTCACTTGGGCATTCAGCTCGTTTCAACCAAGGATCTTTACTCATTTGGGGCCCGAAATTTGAGTGAGTACATCATTAATGAAATTATAGAACAGCAGGCATATAAATTAAAAAAACGTCTTGAACATTCACAATGACTTGCATTTTATATTCATTGGATCACAAAACCTATTTTCAGTTTCATATTGACACGATCACGAATCTTATGGAAACACAATCAAATTTCCGTATTCTATGTGACTAAATAGATTTAGCTATTTATACAACTTGTACCATTAGTTAATTGAATTGGATCGACTATAAATAATATTTAAAATATGATTAAACTTCAGTTACAAAGGTGAAAAATACTGAAAATTAGAAAATGCTACCATAATGCATCATGAATGAGTAATGACTGTCAAATGAAAAATGATAATACTCTTAAGTGCCTAGTAATTAAAACTGAATCCCTAACAAACCAAACACTTCAAATTCCACATGCAAAGAAAATTAATTGAATGGAATCATATAACTGATCAAGGTATCTTAAATTTCATGAGGCACGCGAGAATAGATTTAGCAATCTAATAACTGCAGCAGAATCATTTAATTTATTTGGAAAAGGTCTTTGCAACTCATCATCCATCGTTTCAACTTCTACTATGGGTCAAGTTGCAAAGCACGATCTGGCCTTGGGAATAAACAGGGTGTCTCCCTCATTACAAGAAAAAAATAAGACAAAGCGAAACTACAAGTTGCTTAAGAGAAGGCATACAAAAGATTATGCTACTTATTTGATGTGATACAACACTAGCAAAATAAGTTTCTAATTACCTGCTTCAGTTTCAGCACTGTTGATTGGATAACCCATAGGCCTTGAAGGAACAGTGTCTCCATATACAGTTCCTTCTACTCTCTGCATCAGTGAATGAAATTAGGGATATTAAGTAAGAACTTTGGTTTATGTTAATTCTGAAAAATATGATCAGAGAGATCATACAGTTTCACTTCCTGCTTGTTGATGTTGGGCCTGTGCAGCCATTGATGCTCTTATTTGCCTAGCTTTTTTTATTTTTGGCAACATTTTTGGAGGCCCCCAATTGCATTTTTCAATGAATTTATGCTGTAAACTACTTTAATTAAAATATAGCAGGAAAAATTAATCATATGAAAGTGATCAAGTAGTTGTAACCTCACAATCATATAATCTGAGCAAAACTACTACCGAGACTAATACAACAAGACCAACTAATAGGACTAACTCATATCTCCAATTAAATAAGACACTTAAGGTTACATAGTATGCGAAAGTTTGACAATATGGGATACCTTTAGCATCTCAGTTGCAGATGGACGTAATCGTGGATCTTTTGTTAGGCACTTAGCAATAAAATCATGGAAAAGAAGTGACCTGCAAGAAGGAAATGACCATAAAAGAACCAAATCATAATATTCAATTTAATGGGCATGAAGTGAACATCAAATGTATCTATAGAAGCAAGGTTGTTGGACTTACTTTTCCACACACCTAGAACTGGGTAATAGAATTGTAAGAGCTAGTATAAAATTTAATATCATTCATTACAAAGGAAGTATAAAAAGTGGTGCTATTTAAGATAAGCATGCCATAGCTGCTAAAGGGATGTATGAGGCTATGCTGTGCTTCATGTATAATTGTGTATATTATATCAATCAACTATAATATCTGTAATGTGCAAATGACAATAAGTTGGTAGAAAGTCAGGTCTCAGCATGATCTTGAACTTCACCATCTCTGGCAATCTTAAATATCTATTATTCACATGGAATAGACTAGTTATAGATATCCCTTTTAACTAAATAGAGAAAACATAAATAACAAATTCTAGAATCATTTCTGTAAAAAACATACCATTTTTCTTTGTCTTCAAGCATTGGAGCAGGCTCACTTGATATCATAAACAGCACCTACTTGGAAAAAAAATATCAACATGATCAATTTATTATACATACTGAAAGGAAAGCAAATGCAAATGAAGAAGAGTAAGCATGAGGAAAACCAACAACAGAAGAGGCAAGAACACAAACATTGGAGTTGCAATTCACATATTTGGTAATAATCAAATTTTCATGCTATAGATTAATTAAAATCAAATCCATTGCATGGTTAACAACAAAAAAAAAACTTAGCAACCTAAATAGCGTGTCAATTTGAATCGACTAGTGGCAAAAAGAAGTTTCTTAAACCATGTGTTATTACAAACCAAGAAACTTGTTTGACAATTCATGATCAGATGATAAATAGAGAAATGACTGTGATTCCGCTGTTCTTATCCTAAGCATCAATCCTATTGTAAAATTAATGCCTAGAAAAAGTTATGCATGCATGCATGCACACTAGTGACTAAAATTTTTGCAGCATTATCTATATTTGCACTAAAAGGCATCATATACTATTGTCTTTCTCTACACCTCGAGCTGAATTTTAAAAAAAATGGAAAGAAAAAAAAGTATAATGCCAAAGAATACTTTTTTTATATGTGCTAAATCATGAAATGCATCATCATGATATGTTTGGGACAAACAATGGCTCGAATGGAAAACAAGTAGACCAAGAGGTAGGAAAGAGTATAACCCAATCGGGAGGACCTAAAACTGCCTTTGATACTCATTGAAAGAACAGATTTGAGAAAACTGAAACATCGATTTCAACCTCTTAACTATCACATAAATGGAGGGAGGGAACAACTGTAGGTATGTGCTAAATTTTTGCACTTATTCATTCTCTCAATTTCTGCAGATACAGATTGAACACACTACATGCTTGCATGAGATTAGGATCACGTATTAACTAATAAAACCCAAGACCAATTGCACAATGCAATGACAATAGTAGGCTACTGCAAGGACATGAATTTGAGATGAATCATATATTTGTACTAACCCTCATTGGATGCACCGCATATCTTGGAGGTAGTCCCTGAAATCAATAGATACAGCAGTAAAATGTTAGCAGTATGATAATGTTACCTAGCATGATTAGGAGATCACAGATAAATGACAACTATTACCCACTATACGAGAAGCAAAAGGACAGAACTAGCATCTTAAGAAAAATACCTCTGCCATTTCAATAGCTGTGACACCAAGCGCCCAAACATCAACCTGAAAAATGTTTCAGTGCCAGATTACTAGAGGCAAAATATGAGTCCTTAAGTAAATCTGGCTGAATGTAAAGCAGAAGAATCGAAGGAGAAGATTCAGACATGACTCAAATGACAACAACAGGTTGTAGCATATCTCTCTCATGGGAACTTAGAAGGTTCTATCTTTGGATGGCGAAGACATTCTTAACAGTGACGACAATAACACTCTATCTCTCTCCTTCGTGTGCTCATGTGCAACTCAATCTCACCAAATTTCAATAAATTTTAACCTAAATATAGCAAATTTATCCTATTTCAAACAAAATTCTACAACTAAGTTATTTTTTTTTACTTTCTCTGACGATCTTAGCAAATTTATATAGATCCTCCTACGTCATTAGTAGGGGATTGAGCCTAATGGCATAGGAGGATCCATATAGCCAAGGTTTGGTTGTTGTTGTCAATCTTCCTTGGATGTTTGATTTCTTAGGAACAATTGTCAGACTTTGCCAATCCAGTCAAAACTTGCTGATCCAGATCACAATCTGATGAGATTGAAAGCTGATGTCCAACTCAGAATGTGGTCCAATATTCCAATTCAAGATGAGGTTAAATAAGAAGGAAAATGAAGGTTAAATTGTAGGTCTGCATATTGCACTTTAGGAGAAATTGTTTGGTTAACTAAATTATATTTCAATAAAATTTTGAGAACTAATACAATGCTTGTAGAAGGAAAATTGTTTTAGTACCATTTAAGAAACAAAAGTGTAGATGTTCTAATTATAGAGGGATCAAACTTATGATTCATACTATGAATGCACAATAAAGAATCACTGAGAGAAATAAGAGATAAGGCACCTTTGAAAATCAATTTGGATACATGTATAAATGATAACATATGAATACTACTCTAAGTGACAATAATGAAAAATAGATGTATTCGTACTTTTATAAACTTGGAACAAGTTTCTGATAGAGCTCTAGAATATTGAGGTGGTTGTTTGAGAAAAATATGTAGCAATTATATTGATATGATAAATAATAATAACAATAATAATGTAGCTACAAGTATTTTCTATGACAATGGTTTATGTGTAATTGTTGATTTGTATCATGGGAATGGCTCTATTCCATATTTTTTATGTTAATACTATAAGAACACATGGATTCCATTTAAGAAAAAGCTCATTGGTGTATGATATTTGTTGAAAATATTGTGCTAGGTAAATAGGTTAAGCTTGCAACTGGAATTGAGGGGGGAAATTTTATACATTTAAGGTTTTAAGATAAGTAGATCTAAAACAAAATGTAATTTTAATAATAAGAAAAAACCTGTGTGAATAGTTGGATATAAAACTCTTACAAGTTTAAATATCTTAGATATATTTGAGCAAGATATTATTAAAGGTATTATTGAAAGGATAAAAAGTGGATTGTTGAAATGGAGAGAAGTTTCTGGAGTCTTGCGCTCATCATACTAAAAGAAAGTTTTATAAGATTGCAATACAACTCACTATAATTCAAAGATCAAAGTGTTGGATAATTAAGAAACAACATATAAAAAAAAAGTTCAGATGACAGAGATGAAAATGAGAAGATAGATACATGAATTAAGGAAAAATAAAAAATATTATTATTTGATCGAAATTATATGTAACTCCAATAGATAATAAACGAGAAAGATATAATATGAACATATTCAAAGATTACCAATAGGTTTTATGTTTAGACAAGGTATTTTGACTAGAATGGCAAGTCTAAGGGGAACAAGAAAATTCAAACTCATGCTATTGTAATAAAAAAACATTTAATTGATTTAATTATTATTAGTGATATAGTCTTGCATATATCTCAATATAGAGGGGTAGATCCATGTATCCGACATCTAACATATAGACAAATATTAGACAGTTGGAATAAACATGGCTTGATAATTTTGATTATGATAAGAAAAATATTCCAATTCACATGCCATTATATAGCCATAAAAATAATTCACAACTTAACACTTTGCTAGAAGTAATAGAGTCAAGTAAGAAAGCCTTGAGCCAAGGTACAATAAGCTAACATTTATTTGCATCAATTTTTGTGGATAGTTATCAGCAAGCAGATTTATGGGGAAAATGAGAAGTCGAAACACTGAATAACTTTATTCATGAGCTGGAGTCTTGTCTCCACCTAAGATTTTCGTGAACTGAATTGTAAACAGTCTTAATTAGAGATTATCTTGAGCCATATACTTAAGAAAATCTAAAGATCTCGATGTATCTCTATTATATGACTACTATGAATTCATAAAATCCATGAAGATGGAATTTTTTGCAGATGTTAAAGGGATTCTATATTACACCTTACAGAATGCAGAATTAGTTTAACATATTCGCAATAAACAGTCAAATTACCTTTCCATCATACCGACTTTCTTGAATAACTTCTGGAGCCATCCAATGTGGAGTACCAATAACCTGAAGATGGCATGAAAATACAATTTATATAACAAAGAAATTCAAGGGTCTCGTACATTATGAAATTAACCTTAGAACAGCATAGTAGCAATAATCAAACAATAGGATGCAAAGCTTATAGAAGAGAGAACTAACCCACGCTCAACTACTGACCCAAAATGTTCGTTTATAACCCCTTCATTAGCTCACAGCTCATGACATGGAATTAAATTGGAGGTACAACCATGGCTTAAAATCTTGACCATTGAGTAAGTTTCAGTCTCTTACCGAAACGATACAATTTCGGTACCGTATCATACCGTGACGATATGGTTTAGGTATTTTTTTAAATATAAAATATATCAATTAAAAATTAAAAATTAAAAATTAAAATAATTTTTTTTCTTTATGGTGAGCACCAAGAATATTTTTTTTCTTTACTTTTTTTTAGATCTTAAGATTTAGAATTTAAAATTTAGGATTTAGTCTTTATGGTTTGAGCTATAGTATTAAAGCTAAACCTTATCTAAATTATTTTAATCATAGCTAGGAGTTGATTAAATTTATTAAACTAAGTTTTTAATTAAAAACTAACCCCCTCCTGTTTTTTCATTTTCTGCCACGCACCCAGGATCGCACAACTCCTCCAAAGGCATGGTTGAGCTCACGCGATGCGTCTGGAAGCATCACAGGGCTCGCACGACGCGTTTGGAAGAGTCGCCAGGCTCTAGTGACGCGTCCGAAAGCATTGTTGGGCTCGCGCAACGCGTCCGGAAGCGTCGTCGGGCTCGCACAACTCGTCCGAAAGCTTCACCAAGCTCGATCGACGCATCCGGGTTGCCAGGCTCACTTGACGCGTCCGGACGCGTTGTTGGGCTAGTACGACATGTCCAGACACATCACGCTCATGTTCCATCCTATTCAACGCTCCCGG
>JBBPFP010775336.1:0-15875 GCA_037974795.1 Kaempferia galanga | reverse complement strand
TATGTGTGTATATATACACACTCTTTAATTTTTCCCAAAATAATAATATTAACAATAATACTTTAAATATAAAATAAGGAGTAATAATAATTAGATTTATGATAACATCTCAGGCATAAGACAATAATAACTCGTATTGTTGATTTTATTATATTATAGTAAAATATTTTTCATGATTTATCTATTTATATCTTATCATAGGATTCACTCAGGGTGAGTGATATCACATTTTACTCTAATAATAATCTAATTGTTTTCGGCGGGTGTAAAATGTTTCGTTGGGTATTTGATTTCTTTTGCAACAGGTTGCTAGGCTAAGGTAAATATTTTCTACCATTTATTACCATAAGTCTTATAAGAAATTTTAAAATATTTTGAATCTCTCACCTCCCTAGAATAATTATGTTAGAATAAATATCTTCCATAATTTCTCTTTTCTAGAGTGTACGGACTGTCATAAAAGAACTATGAGAGTGTCTTAAATGCAGGAGCTCTTTTTAATTTTTTTAATTAAAAAATTTTTTAATTTAAATTTTTAAAAAATAATAATAATTTTTTATTTAGGTCTTTAATTTGATATAATATAATTTATTTTTAATTACTAATGTTATAAATTTTAATTATATATCTAAGGTAGAATATAATAAAGGAGTGTTCTCACTCCTCTTTTTCTTCTTAATTCACTCCCTTTGCAATATAAGGGTAAAAATTTTATTTTATTTTATTTTATTTTATTTATCCTTTTCTCACAATGGATAGAATTCACAAGGAGAAGGGTATGGGCCACTGAGAAGGCAGGATCGAATTTATCGCGTCACTAATGTCTTTGGTGATTTACTGCAACAACCATCCAACTGCCTCGAGCCGCGTGTTGTCAACAACAAAATCGAGAAGGAAACATTTTTTATTTCTCCTTTTCGCCATTAATTTCGCATTCACTGCCACCTGCAAACCGAGATTCTTCTCCGTCGTTCCTCCTCATCTTCCTACTGGAGAGGGAGGGGGAGGCCTCACTCTCGTCTCATTGCCCCAGAGCTAGCGATGCAGTAGTCCGATCGACAACAGGTACCGATGGATGGATTAGCGTTCGACAGAGTCCCTTCCCTTGCATGATTCATCGTCGCAGCAAGTTTTGATTTTGATTTTTTTTTTTTTTTGAAAAAAAATCTTTTCCTGTTGTTTGAGGTGCGTAGGAAGTGATGGGGCGGAGGAAGGTGTTGGCGTTGCTCCTTTTGATCGTCTTTTTCGGGGGATTTTGCTGCGCCTCTGCTGCTTCCCCGGCTAGTGAGCGCGATTCTGGTGTCCTGTGGGGTTTCATGTGTTCCCGATCGATGATTGATCGTCCTGTTTTGCCTTTTTATTTTTAGGGTTTGCGAGCGTGTTGTTCTCCAATCTCTTGTCTGCCCTCTGGCGGCGGATTTGGTCGGCGACGACGGATTCGAGGATCGGTAGGATCGCGCCTCCTCTCATATTGATTTCTTGGGGTGTGCTTGCTTGATTGGTTGTCTTGGATTGATCAGCGATCTCGAGCCGCTCGAACGTGAAGTTCGAGAGTGGATACAGCGTGGAGACTGTTTTCGATGGGAGTCGTCACGGAATCGAGCCGTTCTCCGTCGAAGTCATGCCGGGAGGGGAGCTTCTGGTTTTGGATTCCGAGAACAGCAACATCTACAAGATTTCTTTGCCCTTGTCGAAATGTGAGTGCTCTTGATCCTGATAAAGATTCAAGTACAATTTGCATACCATTGCACCACCTAAAACACCTGGTTCATCATAATTGCACTCGCGTACTTGTGAAATGTAGTGACCAACCATGCCATTTGGCCAAACAACTTTCACTCTGTGCCTACGAGACCCCTATTCGACTTCAGCATAGCCCGCAAAATCTCTCTCGAAGAAGTTAGGAAAATTACCACTTGCCTCAGTCCTACAATGTGTATTGTCTTAAGGATCTCTGATACTTGGGCTCTTCATCTATGTGTCCCCCCTATACCCGTGTCGGATATTGACACTAGCACATCGATACTTTGGGCATTCAATATTACAATATTGTTTACACGACACTTGGATACAAGAATCTAACACGGGTAACATAGGTAAGGAAATCTCCAAATGGTTTATGTAAAACTCGTGTGAATTCACTGATGTGAAATGTTATGAAGAACATCAACAAACTCTGATGGTTGATGATGATGATGATGATGATTCCGTTCTTCCAATATCAAGAAGTCAAATAAAATGTTTTGTTAGTTAAACATGTTGGCTAGCTTGAATGTGACAAAAACTTCATAATCTTGTGGTTTAGTTATTTGAAATTCTAGATACATTCTTGAATGTGATTGTTTCTAAATAAGCTCGTATTTTCTTCCCATTTGGATGATACTGTGTTATCTAATTAAATCTATTTGGTGTTATACTGAATTGTTGGGACAGACAGCAAACCTAAGCTTGTTGCTGGTTCAGCTTACGGATCGAGTGGTCATGTTGATGGGAAACCACGCGAAGCAAGGATGAACCATCCAAAAGGACTCACAGTTGATGACAAGGGTAACATTTATGTTGCTGACACAAAGAATAAAGCAATTAGGAAAATCAGTGATTCCGGTTAGTTCAAAAGACCGAAAAATTAGAGTTTTACCAAAAGAATAAACTAGAGCAACAAATTGAAGAAAGAGTTAAACTACATTCTAACAATGGATTGTATGTTTGGATAGGTGTTACAACAATAGCTGTAGGGAAGGCGCGCAGAGTGGACAGTATAGGTTTGCATTTTGAAGATGCAAAGTTCTCTGACAATTTTGAGGTGGTGTATGTCGGTAGTAGCTGTTCTCTTCTGGTAGTTGACAGAGGAAATCAGGCAATCAGGGAGATCCAGTTGAATTTTGACGATTGTGCTGACCAGGATGGAGCTCGCCTTCCTCTAGGTAGAGCTTCAATTGCTAAGTGCCATCTTTTCCTCTTTTCACAATGTAGTATGTGTAAGTGCTCGTCGATCCATGACATTGATATGGGACTAGGAGGGTTTGGTTTCGTTAAGATGATTTGGTGACTACTAAATCTGTTGCAGAAATCTCAATGCTGTTTGCTGCTGCTTTCTTCGGTTACATGCTTGCATTGGTGCAGCGGAGATGGGTTGCCATAGCATCTTCATCTAATGTATGTTAGCATTCACATTTTCATTTCTTAACTATGAATGTGTGAATTATGGATATCAATTTTACAAGATGTTAGTATGAAAAATAGTACAAGGGGGGCCTTGGTGCATTGATAAAGTGTTGCCGTGTGACCTAAAGATCACGGATTCGAGTCACAAAATTAACCTCTTGCAATGCAAGGTAAGACTGCGTACAATAGATATTCCTCAGGATCCTGCATTGGCGGGAGTTTAGGGCACTGAGCTACTTTTTTTTTAAGTATGAAACAATAGTGACTCGGCTAAGGTATATGCAATACATGCGCAAATCATACTTTCGATATAGCTTTGGAAAGCCACTGGACCCTACATGCTTTCGGTTGATGATATTAAATTGAATGCTAAGAAGAAGACAGCCTTTCTTTGAGAATCATAACTTTTTAAAAATATATATATTCTTTCTGTGGAGTGCTATATGCTTTATTGGGGAATCATATTCCATGGGGCTATCTGTCTTTGTGATACATGGCTCCAAGCCTCTAGTCCGATAACCATAAAATTATAGTATGTTATGGTTGATTTTATATGGCTCCAAGCCTCTAGACCGATAACCATAAAATTATAGTATGTTATGGTTGATTTTATATGGCTTCAAGCCTCTAGACCGATAACCATAAAATTATAGTATGTTATGGTTGATTTTATAGCATATTAAAAGTCATCTGTCAAATATGTTCATTTGGTTTAAACCAAGATTCAGGAACATAATTGGATGGCTACAAATTGAATTCGGTCAAGCTGACTAGGGGCTTATGTAGTTCATCCTAAGTGACTGCAGTTCGGTCGAAGATAATTTATGCTGTTGTTGGGCTCACTGAAGTGAGTGATCTTCAGTTGAGAAGGAAATGCTTCTTTGCTTATAGTATTGTAGCACCGTCTACTTATAGATCGTTGAGGTAACCGTTGCCCAACATCCATGTGAAAAGTGTCAGCTATGGTTGGTTTTGCGTATTTACTGTGGATCGATCTCTGCTACATTGTTCCAACTGAGGGGCACATACCATTGCAGCCTTCGACAATGATTCAGGCTGGAAGTGAGTCTTACCCACATTAAGTCACTTGTCGAGGTCCAGACTTAATGAATGGTATCGATCATGCTTTGCTTCTATTTAGTTTCAGTTCTTTTTGCACATCTTGTACTAACTTAAGTTATACGAAGAACACTTCGGTTATACGAAGAACATAACTTATGTTATGTTTTGGTTTTTTATTTTACATATCCGGTATTAATTTGTGATATTTGACTCAATTCTTTCAGGAAGAAAAAACTACCACAACAAGCTATTCGGGGAGTCCTCAGCAGCCATTTGAATCATCACTCAGACCATTAATTCCACCCGAAACTGAAACCGAAAAGCAGGAAGAAGTAGAAGGCTTCTTCACCTCACTAAAGGAGTTAACTGCATCTGCTGCTGCTTCTATTGCTCCAATATTTGGTCAAATCATATCGAGAAGAAACATACCTAGTCACCTCAGAAATCAACAACCGCGACAAGAGGACAATGTATGGCCTCTGCAGGAAAGCTTAGCGGTCCCTGATGAAGAACCACCTCCGCTGAAAACACAAACACACAGTCCGCGCAAGACCTATGCATTCATGTCGAAGAATTCAGAGAAGCTCCAGCAACTATGGCACGATACAGCCTATTTCAACAGATGGGGTGAGCACCCCAACCGCAGCACCACCTGATATGACGCAGGAGTGGTGTTTGGTGCAGTCCAGGAATCTGGTGGTTGATAGGATAGAGCAGAGATGAAGTCTGTGAAACATGGAGATCCTCTCCAAACCTTCTGTGAACCCTGCTCTGAGATGAAAGATGTGAACCCTGCTCTGAGATGAAAGAGGAGATTGTGTTTGTCGATCACTAGCAGGAGTTTTATGATCTGCCTGATATAGTGAGAGAGAGGGGGAGAGAGCGTGGAAACTTGAATAAAATTACATTACAGCATGTTTTGAAAGACATCGAATTGAATTCCAATATAGAATTCACTAGTGTTAGAGCATCCACATCAGCTTCTCTATAATTTTTCTAAAATTTAGGGTAAATCATCCATCCACTTTATTATATTTAGAGAACCAACTTTTACTACACACTACATCAATTACCCTAAATTTGGCTATAAAAGGAGAAAAAAATGAGGTTTTAAAAAATGAGAGTTGAACACCGAAAAAGACAAAACCTTGAGGAGAGAAGAAGAAATGACAAACCTGAGAAGAAGAAGAAGCGGCGTTGAGGAGAGGAGAAGAAACGATGAGAGATAAAAAAAAAGTGGAGAAAAGAAATAAATGCGCTCGGTAAGAAATAATATTTTAATGTTTAGGGTAAGATTTCTATTCCTTATATTTGGAGAGTTACTGTTCACGAAATGTAAATTTAGGGAATATGTAAGAAAACTGATGCAAGAGTTTTTTCTTAATAAAATGTAAAATTTAAGATAAAATTTTTATTTAGAGCATCTAATATGGATGCTCTTAAAAACTTTGAATGGATGGACAATCCGTTAGGGGTGATTTTCGATTCACTGATAAGAGAAATTTCCATACGACCGATCCAATCATTCCAATATTAGTAGGAAGCGACCCTGAAAAAACTGCACGTGCATCTCACGAGGGCGCGTTCGTTTTGCGCTCGTGAATTATCGGACGGGCGGTATGCGCGTCTATTATGCGGCAGTTAGAATTCTATCGGACGGTTGAGATGCGTCTATCTTCCCGTCGCAAAAATTAGAAGCCCTAAAAATCTCTCCGCTTGCTTTCTTCACCCGCCGCAACTGTCCGAAAACCTAAATTCTATAAATAGAGCAGATGTAGGATCCCTCGCTGCCTTCGTCGATGCAAGAGGTGAGCCGCCCTAGGTTTTCGATCGCCCTCCGGTGGATTTTTCCTATCTTATCTTGGTCGTGGTAGGTGCCCGTGTAATTTTTTTTTTTTTTTTTGCCCATTGCGTTATGGATTTCGACTTCTCTGCCCGGTCTGCTGGCTAAATATTTTATTCGATTTACCGAGGCTTTCCGATCTATGATTCACACGATGAAGCCTACTATCTATGTATTTTACTTTTTGTTCTAAACCAAAATTATTGTTTTTACTTTATAGTTTAGGCTTTATTCGAAGATCGATTTCGGTGCAATGCTTGTTCTTGTATTTTTTTGATTCATTGGGTTGCTACTTTATTTTCATAAAATCAAGTTTTTTATGCTGCATTTAGCGAAAGAAGAATCGGTTGACGCGATGATGAGTTTAGGAACTGGTGTTGGCAGTGGCGATAGCATGCTTGTTATCTCCGTGAGCCTTTCTCACCATTAATACGACTTCTCCTTCCACTGAGCTCACAATTTCTTTCCTCTATGTATCGATGAATGGATTTTCTATATATATTAAAAAAATGATATTTTCCCAGATATTGCTAGTTCGATTATTTATCATGCATTATCTCGATGTGAAAAATCTGTTTTAGAATTACGTTGATGAGATTTGGCAGTGATTCAATGAGATTATTTTTTTCACATTGTTGATCCTGTGGTCTACGATAATGAAATATTATCCATCTGCTCAATCCTGCGTGATTTGATTCTTTAGTAAGAAATTATGTGCCATTTCTGTTAGTATTTAATTTCTGGAAACTGGCATAAATCCACCTATTTGTGCCAATAATGATAGGTAAAGAACAAGTTGTTCATAGGAATTTAGTTGGATTGAGGCACAACATCTGAGGCTCCTTGCAAAATCCATTGTTTGGTTGCTTAATTTTTCTGTGCAAGAATAAATTATGGGATGAGCATTGCAGCACTAATAGATTAATGTTTGTGCTGTCCTTTTTCACCCAACACTGCTACATATCATTACTGTTGCTTCCATTGATATGCTTAAGATGTTTATGCTGTCAGTATAAATTAAACTTTACTTTAGTTTTACGGGAAATTTTATTTTCCTAAATCCGTTATTGGTAGTTGGCCTATATGCCTCTTGAATAACTGGATGCAAGAATTGCAATGATGTGCATACAGTTCAGACGGTGGCACAGAATGACATGAATCTGTTTTGAGGGAAAGGAATTGTTTTATTTAATTGTTCCTCTCTTAGATGGCTTCAGATATTTAGAATGATTTTGCTTATTTCAACACAAGTATTTGAGTTAATTATGATACATAAGGAGATTAGTTAGTTATTTGGACTAAACTTTAATTCAGGGACCATGTCACATTTTAATTTCTTCTTTAAGAATTAATATGGTATTTATCAATTACCCATTATTCACTGGGGATTAAGCATTTCATACAGTTTCTGAAAGCTACAAATTAATAGTTTGATGCACAACACCGACGCATTCAAGCAAGATCCGTTGTTTGATTGCCCTACATCTCTGTGCGATATTGATTTGGGGGACTCCTTTGCAGCACAAACTAATTTGCTATTCTGCTGCCGGTAGCCACCCAACATTACATGTTACTATTTACTGATTTAGAGCTCAGATTTTCTAGTATCATTTAGAGTTCTTTGTTTCATTTGTTTATAATTGTATTCATTGATTTAGTATCTCTTGGTTTGGTCAAGATTTTGTAGTATTCATTTATTGTGCCTCTTACAAAATTTTAACTCTTTTCTAATCCTATTTTTGTATTTTGAATTATTTTTTTTATCAAGTAGATGCGATAGAAGCAAACTCACTCTGTCCCAAAACCTCAACTTGAGCTATGTTTTGTGGCAATTTCTTCGTTTGCGAAAGGAATCCCAAGTTGGTGCTCCTGGCCTAACTCTTCTGTAGGTGAACTTGTTGTTATGATCTTGCGGAGTTGGTTTGGATCACATTTTATTTTACTTTTGTTTCTTAAATTTTATTTGTATTTTTACATTAGATAACCTTGCTGATGGTAGAGCAGAAGAATTTTCTATGGTCAATCATTTTTTAAACTAATCCATTAGTTGAGTAGGGTTGTCTTTACTAGTTACATCTTATTATCAATGAGTCGTGATCTATATTATATGAATGATTATTGATCTTCAAAATTCAATTCTTTTTTTCCTTGATGTTTTCTGTCAGGTTGTTCTTCAGGGACACTAGAACTATCGTTTGAGCTGGAGTAGCCTGCTGATTTTGTAGAACCTCAATTTTTTTCTTTCTTGAGATTCATATCAATATTGTTATTAATAAAAAAATGTATGGGATTTTTCTTTTATAAATATTGGTCATGAATAACAGATATTTGTATTCATTCCATTAGGAATTCTCTCCAGTTATAGAATTTTATTATAAATATGACAATTTTTTATTCTACCTTTTAATTATAGAGAAAAGTGGGGACTGAAAAAAGTTAATCTAATTGAGCATTTGAATTTATTCGTTTATATTTAAATTAATTGATTAATTTCTTTGGGAGCTAATGCATATGAAAATTAGAAAGTGTTCGTTGGAACATTCTTTCAATTTAACTTTCTAAATTATTTTTAAATATTACATTTTTTACTTACAGATATATATATTTCCCATAATTTATTAAATTGATTGATTAATTTTTTTAGTCGGTATTATTTCCCTTTCTAAATTATTTTTAAATATTATATTTTATTTATCAAACTTTATCTCATATTCAAACAAACATAAGATCTTCTCTCATAATGGCTTGCCCCCGGGCTATTGGTAAGTGCGTTTAGTTGTTTTCCAGACATGCACAGTTTGATTCCTAACTACGGTATATTTATAGAAATTTTTCTTCCAAATGAGATTTACAATTAAAGGATGTTGGATTTAGTTGTTTTCGTAAGTATTTTCTGGTTTATCCTGGTGGTCGATATGAAACTTCTGTAGAATCAGACTGACCACTCCCATAAATAATTAATAAAACTAACTTAGTTTATCATTTTCTCTCGTAATGCTTTCAGCAGCAACACAATCTCATGATCATCCATTGAGCGACTTCCACAGCCTCTGTGCCAAGCAGTGTAAGAATGGGAACAAAATGCAAAGCTTTAATCACACTTACTTTGCCAAACCAACAAAATCCTACAGACATTGTTATCAGTTAACACTAACCACAGCCTTCTAATTAGTAAACTACAGCCACCAGCACCATAATTTTTCCTTTTTATGTTGGTGTGATACATGTTTACGAGAAGGTCAGGGCAAGGCAGGTCAGGTCAGGTCAGGTCGATCGATGTCGTCTGTGGTTGGTTAGCCCCAGGAAGCAAAGCTGTAGCCGCTGGCCGAACGTTTCCTTTCTCTCTAGCTTCTTTTTGCGCTTTGGTTTGTTGGCTACTGAGGTGCCCTCTTTCTTGTTCTTGGATTTCGGAGACGATCGCCTTCGTATACGTCTGAGCGGCGTCGCTAGGAGTCTCAGCGTCGCCTGTAGTGTAAAATCAGGAAAATAATAGCCGAAATGAGTCGACTGCTTCCTTAATGAAACAAATTGAATGCAAATCCTACCGAGGGAACCCTCCGCAGCAGAACTTATCTAGGGAGGGTCCTCTTTTCGGTAGCCTGATCAGGCCGAAATTTGATCCTAGTTCTCAAAGTGGACTGCTCTTTTCAGTAGACGGTTTTCTTTAACCAAACATAATGCCCGACTTTGATTCTCGCCGTTGACGGCCTCTCTTTATTAGTTAGCCATCGACGGTCGAGAGATCAAATCCCACCCTAACTTTATGGCCGGAAAGAGGCCTTCTATAATAAATCCTACAAAGAACACCCTAAAATGAAAAATCAGTAGTAGAAAGGAAGGTAGCTTGACTAAATTTTTGTGTGGTAAAGGTTCTTCCCGGACATTGTGTTGTGGAGTAAGATGATTCAGATAGATAGCATAATGCAGGGATAGGCATTAGTCTTGGGGAAGAACAAAATACCTGGTGTTTGCTATTCGATCTTCCGGTGCGTTCCACTAAGGATGACTTGTCGCTCTCGCCTCCTAAAGAAGAACATCTCCCCCAACTCTCCCTGTTTGAACTTGAAAAGGAGCAGCATTCCTCGTTCAATTCAGTCCTTTTAGCCTGCAAAAGATGCCATCAGTTAATGCACCTGGATCTGATATATCCTTTATGAAACAGTAGACATCCAAGCAAAGAAAGTAGGAAAACTTTAATCTCAAATGTTAAATGAACAAGGAAGAAGCAAATGAAGATGGGAATTTTAGCAGAACTTCAGAAGAAGCTGTTACTTGAAAAACAAAATTCTAGGAACTGGAAAAAAGAAACTAGTTTTTTACCTGAGCACTGGATCCATCATTAGTGTCACTTTCTATTTTGATAATTGTGTTATCTTCATCAACAAGGAAATCCTGCAAAAGTGATCAAACTATCTGTTTAACATCTTACCAAAGCCATTATCTTTTTTTTTTTTTTTTAACTTTTTATGTAGAAAGAAAAATCACTTCAACAACAGACTCACAAAGTCATTAGCAATGGACAGATGAGTTACACTTTCTGATAACAATTCGACAACAGATTTTGCAGTTGAACCTGTGGCGCAACCAATAAACCAATTTAAAGACAACCAAACACACAAAATAACACAATTTGAAAGCCATACTGGTGGTTAAACCTGCAACGTTAGGAATTCCAGGAGCTGATGAGGAGCATGCTTCACTACCAGCTGTGCGAAGACCAGTGATGATTTCATATAGCAAACTCTACAAACACAAACTTCAACATCAGATGTTGAAAATGAAACACAACTTATATCGAACTACATATGTAGAATGTTTTTCTTCTACAAGGTTAAATTTAAGATATCAATAAAGTTATAGTCCAAGCATATATCTACAGATAATATGTCATTAATTTCCCTTTCTAGTACTGTAACTGATAGTTTCTTTTCTTTTCAGCAATACATTCATGTCAAATTGATATAGAAAATTACCTCCTCATTTCCAGCACCAACCTTCAGATCACCCAGATCATAGTACCTTTCAAACTTATTCGAAGAACTTGAAGGGATTTGTGGGGGTCGCAGGACATTATAAAAGAAAATAGAAACTGAATCATAGTAGAACTGTGGTCTGGGTGAGTTGTGGTCACCCTCAAATTTGATAATGTTCTTATCACCCTGTAGAATAACAAAAGAGAATTAAATATGATTTGATTTCCATGAAAAACTTTCATATTTTTTTTTTAAATATAAAATTTAGAAACAGAATTTCAGTTACATACTGCATATGCCTCATATATAATATCTGAGTGACGAGCCTGAATAAATATGTCATCTGAAGCATGCCCAAATAATGTTGGAATAAAGGTCTTCGGTGCAGACTGGAGACAACAATGAGAAATTTTAAGTTGACAATATGAGGTGCTAATCATGCAATTACTATCATAGTGTGTTCAATCAGAGCCAAAAAGGTGTTGTGGGTACACTAAAATTTAACTAGACTAAGCTTTCGGCTATGTAACACAACTCAAGTTTAGTGGTTAGGACTTTGAACTTACTTGAAGTAAAAATTGAAGTTGCATAATTAAAGCTGGCAATAGAGCATGTATTTTATGTGGAGTTTGTTTCGCAGGAACTCATATTTCATGTGTTCTTTACAAGCTAAAGATTGGAAAAATCATAAAGATAGTCCAAAGGACAAAGGACAAATGACAACAAAGCAGTGCAAAGCCCAGTACCTGCACGGCATTGAGTTCCATTATATCAAATTTAGCTCTCTTCTGAATAACCCGTCTCATATACCGCAGAGCTAGTCGGATCTATATAAAAAATACAACATAATATGTTAAGATATTGAAGCCACCAAATGTAAAAGCAACAGAATCGACAGTATCAACGAAAAGTATCATCATAAGGACGATATCAACTATTGGACAGCTACATGACTCCCTCTTAGATTATGCACTGGCATGATAGTGGAAGTGGTTGAGAAACTACAAGTTATTATCAGAAGGAACAGCCACGATATTGTCATAATAGATGGTAAAGAGAATGCGGATGGAACCGCTACATGATAAACAGTATAGGACTACTAATCAAGTCAAACAATTACAATGTCAAGGAAAAGTCATCAAGATATGAGTTATCTGCCAAAACTTAAAATAGCAATTTCAATTTCAAGAACATATTATGAGTTGAACAAGCATTGCTCCAAAATGTATCATACTGTAAATTTTGGAAGACGGATTTTGTAGACATCCACAAGCTCCATCATAAGCTCATATAAGTTTGAGAAGGCACTATCCAACACCATGCCAGCAATAGAGGGATCTTCTGCTCCGTAAAGAAGGCTGTTACACAAAAATAAAAAAACAAAACAAGAATAAGTGGATAGCTTCCACCTCTTCATGCCAAAAAAAAAAAAACAAACAGTTTTGTCCATATAATCAACTACATCTTGTAAACAAATAGGATGGCAACTGTATGGTCATAGAAGGCAAACTAGAGGTAAATCTAACGGCTTTCTGTGTAATTATGCCCTTTCAAAAAATCATCCTTGGAATATGCATCATCGCGACCAAAATTCCTGCACATGAGTTCAAGTGACAAAATGGAAAAACCACCCAGAAGAAGAAATTGATTCCAAAATGAGATAACTGGAATGAACTTGTTGAGGCGATATATGATAATATACTGTTAGAATTATTTGGTATTAGCTCCTCATATCAAGAGTGAAAATGGAACCCTTCATCTATCTCTTTTACTTTACAATCAATCACTAACATAGTGTCATTCATCCTCACAAAATTCACAATCTTGAGATGCCTACAATTTGAGAGGGAGCTGAAGAAAATTATATGTCTGAAGATTTTCACTAACTTATGAAGATGTCTCTCTTGAAGATTATCTACCGTCCAACCTTCAATTCTTTGAAGATCAATCCAGGGCATTGCAACAACAAAATTCACAACTATTGTAGTATTGCATCTTTGTTATATCTGTTGTGTTTCTTCTCACTTTTGCCAATTTGAATTTTTAGATTTTATGTAACTAGCTAGAGTTACATAAAGTTGATATTGTGTGACCTAGACGTCACGGATTTGAGTCTCGAAATAGCCTCTTGCAAACCAGCATAGCACAATAGACCCTTCCTAGGACCCGCATTGGTAGGATCTTAATGCGCCGGGCTAGAATTATTACTTATTGAAGAATACTAGATATGTTTAATGAGGCCCGTTACCTTGCCCGAATCCCCATGCCCGCCTCTGTGTGAGCCACACACAGAACTCCGAGCATCTGAATTACTTCTGAGCGTGGGAGTCAGGCACAGGGATCGGGCAGCATATAATTTCCCATGTTTAATAATGATGCTATGAATCTACTCTTATATGGGCCATTTTAGTTATAGGCTATTTAGTACACACACAATATGATATTTTATTCCTCTCAATTTATACTACCACTAATTCATGAGCAATGACTATCAGAAGGATAGGTCAAAAGATTATCAAGATATTCATGAAAATGACCTATATACAGGATGAATATATGCGCATTGCATTAGCAAGATTACTAGAATATGAACAGATAAATTGACATATGAATGAATAAAAAAAATTAACCAGAGAAAAATACCTTGTAACAGCACCCATTGATCGGCCCCAAAGTCCAATACAAGAAATTTGTTTATTGGTTCGGAGATAAGTGACCACGGTTTTGAGATCGTCTTTCTGATATACAAGTTGATAAAACCCATAATCAGTAATTTTAGGAACGGTTTGTCTTGAAGGTAATCAACAAAAGAAATAAAACAATCTCAACAGTGAACTATTGATAAGAGTAAGCGAAGATCAGAAACCAAAAGGAATCCCAATAACCAACCTCGTGCCAACCAAGGCTGACATATTCACCCTCAGAAAGTCCAGAACCTGAAAAATCGAGAGTGAAGAGGGTAATATTCGAAGGAAGAAGGATTACTGCAGCTTCATTTGCATCTGCTCTGCACCCACTGTAATTTCCATAGAAGAGACAGATAATTAAAATTCCAATTGGGGAAGCAAATTTCTTGTGGATATATAAAGATCTATTTGCTCAATCTTGGGTTAGACCAAGAAAAAGATTTACACTTTTGCCAACAAAGTTCTTGGCTAGTATTTAAAATGGTATCAAGAGATTTACATGCCCAATGTTTGTGTTCATTCTTCTACATAGCAAAATAGAACAGACATTCTCTTATTCAGTTTTTTTCCTTTTTATCATTAAAAAATAAATTGGTTACATTGTTCAACAAAGGTGCATATCACGACAACAGCAATACAATTACAGAAGAGGTGCTCAATATTATAACAAAAAGCAATATGAGAATTTTTAAAATAAAAGCATTGAAGAATGAAGACATACCTGTTGCCATGGCAGTATACAACACAAGGAAGAGCAGTGTTTTCAGGTATAGAATAGGGAACATAGTGACTACATTTGAGGGTGTGACCTCTTCCATTTTTGAGCTGTCATGTTTAATGAAGTAAAATTAGCAAACATCAGCAATAAATCCTCCAAATTTTTATCCAAAAAAAGAAGCTTCAGTAACTAATGTCCGTACTTGCCTCCAAGTCTAGACGTTTATATTTTCTGCCAGCAAGTGTGAATTCTGGTTCCCATAGGTATTGGTCAGGATTATAAGCAGCCCTGGATGCCATCATACCAAAAGTGCAGATGTTATCAAAATGACAGTAAATATATGCCCTTAAAAATCGTCAATAACAATATTAAAGGTAAAATGCCTGGTTATAATGAGTTCTAACCGTGATTGTAGAAAGAGGCCTAAGTGCCCAGCCAGGCATTTGCACAAGGTGACTGTCCCCTAATATATAGTTTCCTTCAATATGCAGAACTAGGTGGCCTATGCAGCCACATATATGGTCCGGTATATATGTGGACATTCATAACAGTGATTGTTGTTCAGACAACCTAGTTTGAGGGGATAAAAAAAAAAAACAGTTTAAATGAACCTGAATATTCCTACATTTTTTTTTTCTTTTCAGGGATTAGTCCTCATGATCGTGAAACACTTTCACAAGCTAAGTTTTTGGTGTGGTACCTTGTATCTTTAACTTAACTACTTTGTATTTCATCCGTTCAATTACATGCATACTACATAAATTGTTATAGTCGATCCCACTTAATGGGACAAAGGTTTGGTTGTTGTTGTAGTACTATTAACATAGATTGCTAGAATTATGTGTTTTATCTTATATGGTAATGAATATTTTAATGGAAGTATTGACTAGACAGATCGATGTTGTACTTTGTTAAATGAATGCTAAGCATTTCCATAAATAAAAATAGCTTTTTCTATCTTTTAATATGGATTGCATATACACCTAAAAACCACATATGCCCTATGTAGTTGGCCAGCTGCACACCATATACCATACAACCTTGGTTCTAATTAAGTAGAGCTATTAAGCCAAGGAAAATAAGAAGTAGTGGCTAAAGTAAATTACAGACCAATGAAATGGAAATGTAAGTGCACTAACAAAGAAGTTTTCGAATTATGGCAAAAACAACAAAATGAATATTATAGCACACACAAACAGGTGAGTAGACTGCTCAAAATAGCTACACTAAGCCGAAAATATTTATTATGAGAAAGAATATGAGATATCAGTATAGTGGATATATGACAAAATCAAGCACGCCGGAAAGCATTTGTGACTAGATATAACAGAGTACCTCATTGGAGGGTGTTATGACTTAAGATACATATATAATGGCAAGAATTTGCTCAAAAGGCTTCATACAGCAGAGCAAAACGAAAAAAAAAA
>JBBPFP010774236.1:0-15880 GCA_037974795.1 Kaempferia galanga | reverse complement strand
GACTTGTGAGATCAAGTCATCATGTTGACCTACATGCTAGTCTCGCCGCATTAACATTGTCCCTGAATGTTAATACTCGACTAGGAATGATTTAGAGTAGTGTTCTCTATATCATCTCACTATCGATTCAACTAATCTATTGATATAGATGTGAACCTACTACTCAAGGGCATTATTATACTTAGTATATTTAGCTCCAATACAAGTAAGTATAATACCAAAAATGCCTTTATTTATATTGGAATATGATACATTGAGTCCAATCAATAATCAACATTTGATTGGCTCTAGAGCTCTAACTAACAATCTCCCACTAGCACTAATGTCAATCACTGTAGTATCTAATACCCAATGACCTAGTGTGACTATCATGCTTTCTCTGTGCCAAAGCCTTGGTTAAACCAACATAAGACCTAACATAACTTGGTGGGTCACATCAAAACAACCCTGGGGACCAAGACATTCTGTGCTTTTATGAATTTGGGACCAGCGGGATGATACCTTACAAAATGCACTTAAGCCTTCGTCCCTCAATGGGTGCCCTTTTCCTCGGCCATCGTCCCTCAAATGTACTTAATGCATCGACTCCTATCCGTGTCATCCTTCACGTTGCCTTAAAGTTCACTTTACTTAGTTCCACTCTATTTGTCCTTATCTGGTAGTCAATTCCTCGGATGCACCATCCTTCACTGATCTCAAGGACTCAAGCCATAGGATGAGATCTCCCAACTTGGCCATACCAAGTTCCTCATGTGTTTCACCAAGTCCTGCATGACTCAAACACATATCAAAACAATATGAAAATCTAACTTAAAATTTTTGACACACACTTCAAAACCATGCTCGTACCCAATCAAACCTAGGTCGATTGTACTCACAATATTAACCATGATCCACTTGGACTTCTCTCTCAACCAAACCAAATCAATCTCAGTCAACCTGACCCAATTTTGATTACACTAATAATCTCCCTCTCCAACAAACTCTTCTTCTACTTAATGTTTTGCTCTTGTCAATAAATATATGATTAAACATCGAAACTCAACTTGAGTCGAGTTGAGCTTGGTTTTGATGAAAGGTCAATTGCACCGACACAACCTACGTCTCAGATACAAGGACTTTACTTTATAGTCTTATTTGCTAGAAAGTTATATCTTAGACATGTCTTATTTGGTGTGTGGTCATGCTAATCCACCAAGACTTTTTTTGCTTGGTATCTAGCCTGACCCACTAGAACTTCTTAGCATCAAATCTCCCTGACCCACCAAGCAACAATTGAGCCACAATATTCCTAAAAATATATTCATAATGTAATCTTCATGGTAAGATCATTAACATCTTTTTGGAGGTATTTTTTTAGAATTATATTGATGAGAATCAAAACAAAAATATGAGACTGTCATTGGGTTTACAAGATTTCTAAGACAGTGTTCATGCTTTTACTTTTTATTTTATTTTGACTATTAAACTATCTTTTTCAAAAATAATTTTCCATTGATAGAATTATAATATAAGACTACTAATATATTAGATTCGTGAGGGTCAACAAAATATATTTTTAAAAGATTTAAACGTATTTGGGTAAGCCTGAGGTCTTTACGAATATCAACATGATATCTTTTTGTAATCTATGGTGTTCATGTATGTAAATACCAAATTTTGGATGCAATGCCATTTTGCTTTCTTTTTTGATTAGCCTGTTCCGTTTGTTAATTATTTAAATGTATAATATTTTACTTATATTTTATTTTGATGTAGATTGACTCTCAATTTTCTATGAAGAAAGAAATAGGTATAAGAAGAGTATGAAAACGAAACTTGCGAAATGTTTTCATCCTATCAGTTCTTTGAAGCAAAAGAAAAGCTGCGAGGAAAAAAGTGAAAAACAAAAGTTAACCGTTATAACATAAATTAAAAAGAGGAATGAAAGAAAAATACCTATGAAAAAGTTTTATTGCCACCTTAATTCCATCAAAATTTTCCTCGGTAATAAGAAACATGCAAGTGCCCTTGATCTGAAATCTTTACTGGCCGCACTTTATGGCAACAACTGAGTTAACCATGTGAAACATTCATGTGCCGGAATTAGGATTTCTTCACTGAAAATGAGATTTTGAAGCAAATATAGAGTTAAAATGATAATCGTCACTCACATTTAATCAAATACTATTCAGTGAATTAAAAACAATTCCCAGCATCTTAGTTTGCTAATGTAAAAAATAAAAATAAAAAATTACATCAAAAATATTGATGGCACTGCCCTTTACACAACAGGAAACAAGAATTCAGCTAAATTGATAATATTCCAAATAAATACATAAAATTTTCAAATACTAAGTAGTATGAAGGGCCAACATTCCACTCGTATACTGATTCCTTGTTCTTCTATACTTCTCCAACATTACCTGAAACATTCTACATGCTTCTTCGAAAACGAGAGATCTGCAAAATCTTGATTTAGTCTGAAAGAATTCATCCTTCATTTCTTCATTCCCTTTGATAGACAGCTCAATGAGTTCACTCCGCATTCTCGAAGGATCATCAAAGTCTATTTTTACATCCTCATCTCCTCTCTGAGGCAAATGACGGAGCCACCTCATCCATTCCAAGAAATTGTCATTTGCTTCTTGAACAACTGTTTTCTCAAATGTTTCCGTGAAATTGGAGCTAAAGTCGATTATATTAATTATCTTTAAAAAGTTAGCTTTCTGATTTAACCTAAGGGTATCAGCGTGATGCTCTACAAATTTGGCAGCAACCAAACAAGCTTTCCTGAAGATAGAAACATCATCAGCTATAAGCTTGATAGCAACATGCAAAAGAAATACAGAAAAGACTTTTCTTCTCCTAGCTTCCATGCTTGGGATGCAGTCTGCTGCTTCTTTCTGCATCTCATGCCAACAATGAAGAGCAACATGAACAAAACCTTCCCACCTGGAAAACAACTAATCAGGCCTAAATTGATAGTAACTTACAGAACAAAGCCAAAGAAAGTCCGTCTCCAATTTTTATGAATGTCACAATGCTTTACAACATCACCATAACCAAGATTTTTTTTTTTTTTTTGGAAAACACAACATGAGTGTATCGGATGTTGTTCAATAGATGGGGGAAAAAACAGAGCTTCTACAACAATGTAGAAGTGTATCTAACAATTCACTTTCACATAGAAGCCCTTTAGTTCCCTCTAAGTAAACAGTGCTAATTACCAAATGCAAAAAAATTAAATTAAAAAAAAAACAGTACATTGAATATTATGTCAGAGACGCATAATATAAGTTAAGAGAATCCAGAAGTACTGAATACCCATAACTGATTAAATTGGAAGCATCATCCAATACTTGTATGAAGTCAATAACTGAAACTTAAACAGTTATTTAGCAACCATAATTTTATCCAGCTAACTAGTAATGCTTAAGTACTAATAGTAACAGAACACAAAAGAATAAAAAAGAAAAAAGAAAAGTAGTATGTAAAAACAAACGACTGTACCCTGCTGGTAGATTAATGTGTTCAATACCATGCATGTAGCAAATCAGCAATAATAAACTACTTACGCAAAAGGTGGCTCGACCTCCAAAGAAAGTGTAAGATGCAAGGAAGGGCCAGAAAACAATTCTTGCTGAGATTTATAGGCATCATTTTTTGTATGAGCCTCATGAGGACAACCTCTAGGGATGTATAAAATATTGCCCTCGTTGAGAAACATCTGTAAGCCTCCCTCTTTTTCATTCTCTATGCTAGGCAAACTGCTAATAGGTTCATATAACCTGGGTAAAATAGATGTTGGAGAAGATGAAACAAACCAGTACTTTTGACCAACGAGTTGCCACACAAATACACAATGATCATCATAGTGGCAAATTAAACCCTGAGATCCTGGTGGTGTGATGTACAAATTTGCCCCCACTGATGGTTGACCAAATAAATCTGCTAACCCTCTAGTAATAGAAGCAATTTCAGCAAACCGAAATTCCATTCCTCGTAATGCAATTGTAAAACCATCTTGAAATGCTTTTTTACATTTGGTTGCATAATCGCCTTCACTAAATAAGGTGCCTGAACTACTGTCAAAAAAGTGTACTTCTTTCTTTTTGAAGGATTCTGATGATACTTGCTGCGCTTTCACAACCCGAATATCTAACCCATATATGAGTGGGGAACCCAAGGAACTGTTCTCATTTAAGAAACAATTTATGTCTAGTTCATCTGAAGCAAGAGGCTGGCAGGAAACTAGTTTCATCAACACTGAGTCAAGGATATCATTAGTTGATTGATGATTAAAAGAATTGATCAAACATCTAAAAACACCATTTTCTTTGTCCAGAATCTTTATCGCCTCACTTAGTAGAACTGGTGACTTCTCCCAATATTTAGATACAAAAGTAACAAACTCAGAGACTGCATCACCAAACATGGTTACCCTAATCTTGTCAAAATTCCAGGTTGCAAGGTTTTGGTTCATAGAGAGTTTAAAAATAGTTGTAGGGAGACCATTTTTCATTATGTGCCAGCATCTTTGTCCATTACTATGTAACAATGGACATTGACTTTTCTTCCAAATTTCTTGCAATAAAGGCAAACATCTTTTTATTAGCTCACTAGGAATCCTATCCAAGAAATCCTCCGTAGAACTATTTATGAGAGTTACAGCTGCAGCAAGGACTAATGCTACAAAGCTTTCATTCATAGGCCTTCCTCTTGAACATTCAACAGCTACTTTTCTCATACCTTGATGAACAGCCAATAGACGATTAACCTGAACTTCCTGATAAAACAAAGATCTGCTAGAAGTCATTCCACAGTGCGCTTATGAGATGACGTTAAAGCAAATGATTTAACATTCAATTCACTCAGTTATCATTACACAGTGAGCGCATGCTGACATGAACAAGATTAGTAGTAATTACATGATTTGTTGTATACCAATGGGAAAAAAAACCTTGCTAATAATTTGAAAATCAGACTAGACAAGGAGGTTTTACCAGTAACCAATTCCATTTCAGTCCAGCCTCTCAAAAGCTAGTCATGGTCAAAAGTCAAAACCTTGTTGTGTACATCAAATCAGCAACAATACAAATCAAGAGCATCCCAGACCAATCAATTGAACAGGTTAACTATCTTCGACAGTCTGAATCAGTTAAAAAAAAAGTTACCCATGCTGGTTCATTGTTAGCATGATGCACTGATTTTCATAAGACCAGTAATCTAAGTGTTGAATGTATACTTTTGGATATTTTATGAGATAGAGCGTTGGACACATACTGTTTAGTTCTAAAAAGCTGCATGATTTGTTGTATTTTATGAGGTTAATTTTAGACAATGCCTAATTAGACACATTTATTTTCTCTTACATTATATCAGTAAATGTTGGTCCTGTTAGTGAAATCATGTAATATGTGATCATGTTAAACCATTTTGTTTTGATATGTTTGGCAAAAAGTTTAAGTTAGATTTGTTCGTATGACTTGTATGTGCACAAAGATTATAGAAGAATGGAAAGAGACATACAAGAGACAATAGGATGAGAAGCATCGAGGTAGCAACATTGACGTAGCTAGAAGAAGGTGAACTACAAAGGAAAAGAGTGAAAGATGACATATGAAACAAATCCAGGGCTTAATGCATTTGAAAAACATAAGAGTAGACGAGAGATAGCTTCAGTGGCAAAGTCAAACTGTGAATATAAGCTCCTATATGAGTTGTGAGTCTAAGTGACTTGTACTTGTTCAGGTAGATTCTTACTTAGGTATGAGACTCGACCAAGAAATAGGAGATTTTGAGTTGTAGTCAATATAGTCGGTTGAAAGTTTATCATAGTCAATTGGAGTGTTGAGTTAACTAAGGAATCGACTCCGGTTGAATTGCTCGTGCAACTGAGTCAACTATAGTAGATTTCAATCGACTATACATAATTGAGCCAATTTGATTCTTGACTGAAATTGATAATGATCATTTGAAGATCTTACTTAGCTGAGTCAACTATAATAGATTTCAATCGACTATACAAAATTAAGCCAATGTGATTCTTGATTGAAATTGAAAATAAGACCATTTGAAGATCTTATCCACTTTAGTCGATTGACAAGACTTGAGTTGACAAGAAGGATTTCAATCAATTGGATTGTCAATAAGTCAACTGAAGACAACAACCAGTAGATAAGGATACTGTGATTCAAAGTTTCAGTGGACTAGTGGTTTAATGTAGAACAACTAGTACACCTTATCCATCACCATTTGGAGAGTTAAAAAAAGGGGCAAGGGGAGCTCAAATGGCAACCACAAAGTTATATTTCTCAAGTTATGCTATAGCTCCACAATGCCTTGTTTTATTTTATATAGTTTTTTATGTTTAGGACTTAAAGTTTGTACCTTTTAAGTTCTTAATCTTATCCACAATTATTGATTTTCCTATTTTAATCTTTTGTATAAATGATTTGCATTAAGGCTTCTCCACCTCTAGTTGGGAAAAAATTAGTCAACTTTTAAGAGTTCATAAGTCGTGTGGTAGGAACTAACGTTCTAAACCATGTAAATTATATGTTGTGTATGGATTTTTCTCATACTATGTTTATCTTATTTATATCCATTGCGTTTATCTTTGTATTTGGATTTGCAAGAAAATTAATTTCTATTTTTCAAGTCAAAGTTATATTCACCCCCCTTAGCCATCTGATCATATAAATCCTAACAAGTGGTGTTGAGAAAGGGCATCTTTAAAGGATTAACCCCTAGTGAAGCAATGACCAAAATTCAATTTGCACCATAAAAGTTTGAGGGAGACGTCGAAAAATAGAAAAACAAAAGGTATGAAGGTATTTTTAAAATAGATTTTTTTATATTGCCTTATCTGTGATGTATTACTTTGAGACTCATAGGAAACTAGATGGATTGTTAAAAAACCCCTAAAAGGATGAGTTCCTCGTTAACAAGAAGCTAAACATCCCTTATGCAAGAGATAAATAGAGTCGGAACTTACAAGTGGCAAGGATCTATAGGAGAAATTGGTAAATTTGTATGAAAAACCACAGAAGCAAAAATTGCTAAGCGAGATCTACTAGGTTTAAAATGTTGGATGGAGAAGTTATAACTTGGATGGTGCAAGGATGCAGCAACTTGTGCAATCGAGGCGATTGGCACAGCTAAACCACAAAATAGTTTGTGGTTTTGATAATTGGTCGATTGCTAGGCATATAATAATCGACCGGTAAAGTCAAACCATGAATCGGTTTAGGTTTTGACATCTGTCAACTACTAAGCACATAGCAATCAACTAATGGAGTCAAAGATTGATAGGCACAATGTAGTTGACTAATAGAGTCAAACAACAAATCCATTTGAGATTTTCGCATTAGTTCATCGAACGGGAGAAAAGAGTAGTAGATTGATACACCAAACCATGAATCAGTTTGTGATTAAAATTCATGGTTTACTCAAACATTTTGAGTTGATTGCTAGAGTAAATTGACCCGAATTCGGAGAACACAAACATTTTGAATCGACTGCAGTAGTCAGCGGTTCACTATGAGTCGACTGGTAGATATATAAGAGTTGACTAATATGCAGTTTTAGGCGAGTATTAATAATGTCTTCGAAGTTTCAATTCTGGCTCAATAGTCAATTAATGGCCAAATATAGCATGCAGTCAACCAATATATTAGTCAACTTCTGTAAATTTGTGAAGCAACCCTGCTCGGTTAAAGATCATATAAATGTTGTTGAAGGCTTCATTTTGAAATAGAGAATTTCAAGAATGTTTTGTCCAAAAAGCAAGGAGAGACCATTTTTCAAAGAGATTTTTTTTCTTGTTCTTCTCTTTATTGTCCCTGTTCTCAAGATTGATGTTGTAAAAGACTGAGGTTGTAAGAGGTTTCTCCATGTCTAGAAGATGCCTAGCAAGGAGAAAGATTAGTGGTGATATCGCTAGAAGTCTAGGCCTTGAATTAGTGAACCAAGTAAATATTTGTCTCTATGGTGTGATATGTTTGTGCTATGTTCATTTTTGTTGTGCACTCGGCAATCGAAAAGAAGCTATTCACCCACCCACCCCCGCTCTAGTAGTGTTACGATCCTACAAAGGCAACATGCTTAATGGCTTAAAGGTCTAACAGAGTTCAAAGAAGATTGCATGAGACATCGAAGGACAGGATGAGAAGGGTTGTGGTGGTGTTGAAGTATCTCATGAAACTTGACTTTGTGCAACCAATTTGGTTGACTCAATAGCTCGAACTTAGTTGAAGATCATAGAATGATGATATGAGACATCCAAGGGATCATAGGACAAGGAGCATTGAAGCACAATGTTAATAGTAGTTGAGGAAAAGGAGAACTATGTCGGTAAATTGTGAAGGATGATAAATGGAGCAAACTGAGAGGTTGGTGCATCCAAGGGACGAGTAACCTAGTGGGAGACAATCTTGGTGGTTGAGTCAAGCTGCGGAAGGTAAATTATTGTGTAAACTATGCGAGTTGAGAGACTAGTACTTTTGTAAGAGGGTAGATCTCAAATTAGGAGAAAACTTAATTATTACAATGATTGTAATCAAGGTTCTAGTTGACTACAAAGTACTACAAGGTGTTCCCAATCAACTAATGAGATGAGTCGACTAAAGAGTCATCTCAGACTTAGTCACAAATAGAATATTTTTGTCTGAAGCATAGTCAATTCAGTAGTTGAATGATTGAATTTAGTTGAGTAATGTTGGAATCAAGGGACTGATGAGTTGAGTCAACTACGGAGTCATCTCAAGCTCGATGACTTGCAAGCACAATGTTTCCATTAGGAGCCTATTGGAATGGGCAGCCGACTAACTAAGTTTAGTCGACTAATGATGGAATCTAGTCCATTGATGACTCAGGGAAAAAGAGTAGTCATTGATCTAATAAATATGAGTTGCAATGGCTGCATAACCTAGGGTCTACAAGAAATCAATCACTTATGGTGGAAGTTAGTCAATTAAGGTAGCTATTAGCATACTAGAGGCTAAAGTGATCACAGAATCAATAAAGTGATGGTCGCTCCAATTGACTAATTAGTGACAAAACAAGAGAACAGTAAGTGAAATTAAAGGAAGTTGAAGGTATAAAAGGAGAACCAAAAGGAGAGTTAAAGGCTAAAGAAATATAGATCGTCTCATCTTTTTTAACCTGTGCTTATTAGCTTCATCTTCTAGTTGTTATTACCCGAGTGGTTTGATCATGGTTTTAATGTTTGGACAAAAGGTTTAAGTTAAGCCTTGTCTTATAATCTGATGTGTGTATCTAAGTGTACAAGGACTTAGGAGTATACAGGAACACCTGATGACTAAGAGAAGAGTGGTATGGGATACCGGAGGAACTGAAAGACCAGAAGTATCAGAGACAACCACACTTTGAGCAAAAGACACAAACATGCTAGACAGATAATAGAGAAAGGGAGTGGAAGGGCTCAGTGCATCCGAGGAATGAGCATAAGAGTAGCGAGAAGGAACTATGGGGAGTAAGCCAAAAAAGATTCAATGCATTCGAGGGACGAGAATCTTGGTAGAAGAGTACAATGGTAGCTAAGAGAAGGCAAACTATGTAGGAGAAGCATGAAAGATGGCATGTAGAGCAACTTGAGGGCTAATGCATGTACGGGATGAGTAATCTAGCCAAAGACAGCCTTGGTAGTGAATTCAAGCTACATAAGAGGTACGCTCTTGTGTGAGGAATTGAAAGACTAGTAACTTTAGGTGCGGGTAGTTCTTAACTTAGGCATCATCAAGATAATTGTAGTCAGTACTCCAATCGACTACATAGTACTATAGGGTGTTCCCAGTCAATTTGTGAGCTAAGTCAACAAGGAATCAACTATGAGTTGCTAGCTCACTTGACCTTGTTATTGTTCGAAGCCTAGTCGACTGATTGAGTTCAATTGACGAATATTGGAATCGAGTCGACTAATGAGCTGAGTTAACTACGACTCAAGCTTGGTGGCTCGCGGCTAGAATGTTTCTGTTCTAATTAAGTTTAATCAATTGATGATTCAGGAAGACAACAAAAAGTAGTCTTTAATCTCACAAAACTGAGTTGTAACAATCGAATGACTGAGGCCTTTCTATAAACCTCGAGATATGTGCACTAGAAGATCTTTCTTTTACTACAGAATTATATGAGTAACATCATATAAAAACCTCGAGATATGTACACTAAAAGATCTTTCTTTTATTATAGAATTGCACAAATCAATTAATGCAGAATTTTGAAGAAAAAGATATTAGAACAAGAATGTCACTTATAGCAAATAAGGAGAAAAGAAGTCCTTGCCTCTCTAAACCTTTAGAATTTTCATGATCATTTTCAGTGAATAGCCATGTAGAAGCATACACGGTAAGACAAGTAGATAAAACTTTTCATAATTTGAATCTTAGTAGAACGACATGAAAAAGTTCTTGAGGAGAAAAAGAAATAAAGGGAAAGTCTAATGCTTCAACTCCCAAAAAGGACACATATGAGATCATTGTTCAAAATTGAAGGAAATTCATCAAAAATTGAAAAGAACAAAAAAAAATGTTAAAGGCAACATGGGAGGTCACTTCATCTGAGGAGAAGAAAGACCCAAAGCAAAAGAATTTCCTTGCTCTCGCTGTACAAGATGATAGAATCGTGTCTATCTCATCCGTAGAAGAAAGCCCAAACCAAGGGAGAGCTAAATTTTATGACTTGAACAACTCGGTAAGGTTAGCAATCCTTTAGTTGTACAATTATTAGATGCAATTTATTCATTAACTATATCTTTGAAAAAATTGAAAAAAGAAATGTCCATTTGAAAAATCTTGTTGATATTTTGAAGAATAATGTTTTTCTTGTGAGAGGATTTAAAAATCAACTTCAAAATGAAAATAATAGTTTAAGAAAAACCCTTGAGCAATTAAACATTTGTTCCAAATCATTCAATATGATTATTGGGAGTCAAAAGTTAAATTATTACAAAAATGGTTTAGGCCATAAAGAGACGGCAAAAAAAAAAAAAAAAAAAAGAATGTCATTGTAGCATTGCTTATGGTCAAAATGAAGTTAAAAAATGGATTCTAAAAGAATTTTTAGTAAATCCAATTGGCCATAAGCTTTATTGGTTGCCCAAATCTTTCATTAATTTCTAGACCTTTCTTGAAAAGTTAACCATAAGGAAAATTTGATCAATATTTTCATATAGTGGTTAGCACGTATTTTTTATTTGATTATTCACTTACTCTTTATATCTCATTAAAAACTTAAGAATTACCTTGTTTTTTATTGACAAATCTAGAAACCCAAGTAAGATTCTTAGTATTTTGGTTCATAATTCTTGTTATGATGTATCAAGTGAGCCAATATCATCAAGATGCAAACTAATCATTTTGGCTAATCATGAGAAAGGCAAATATATTGACAAGTATATATTTGGCTCATAAATCAAGATAAGAAATTTTGAATACAGCAATAATTTATCTAGTCATATTTTGAATTACAAAATTGAACTTCTCAATGATTAGTCTATTTTGGAAACTTTATATCAATTGGAAAAATATAATAATTTTTCTTAAAGAAAATTTTTCATTTGTTAGATTTCTATGATACATATGTGTTATTCAATTTTAATTTTTTTAAAGAAATTTCTATGGTTTTTTTGAAAGGTTTTCAAAAAATTAATCTGCTTTCACCTACTAATCGAGTGTTCCAAATAGTGAGTGCTTTCAAATACCAATAGTTAATTGTTCCAAGTAGTAAGTGTGAGTTGATTGAAGTTTAACAAAATGGTTAGAAATAAAATATTAATCTATATTTAAGACTTCTTTGGACATGTTATGATCTCTCTACTAGATTTTCATATTTAGATTAATTACATATCTTCTATCATGATTTATCACTATTTTTAATGTGTAACAAAAGGGAGGAAAAAGATAAGGTTTAAGCTAACCTTATCCCCTTATTCTATAAATTCCTAACTCAATGAAAGCTTAGGTGCAGGGGAGTCTATTTTAGATTCATCAATTTTATAACTTTTTTCAAACTTCATAAAGGAACTGTTAAGCATCAAAAAAATATATGTTAGTGAATTCATGCTCTAAGTGCTGGTGTCCAATCATATTGTTTTGATATGTTTGGCAAGGGTTTAAGTTAGCTTTATTCATATAAACTTGTGTGTGTATGAAGAAGTGTACAAGAGCTTGGTTGGATCCATAGCTCAAGAGCTCTGTAGATCAAAGAAGAATGGAATGAGACATTCGAGAGACTACAAGAAGAGGAGCATTGAGATGGCTGAATTCACGACAACCAAAAGGAGGTGAACTAGATATAAAAAGAGTGAAGGATGACATGCAAAACAAGTTCAAGGCTCAATGCATCCAAGGGACTTAAGACCTAAAGGGAGATGGCGTCGATGGTAAAGTCACACTACGAATATAAGCTTCATATGAGTTGTGAAAGTCCAGTGATGTGTACTTTGGAACTTTAGAGTTCAATTAAATTCTTATTAAGGCGTACAACTCAACATGTTTCCGGGTTGTATTCAATCAAGTCAACTGGAGTATTAAGTCAAGTTGACTCCGACTAAATTGTTCATAAACAAGAATGTATCTATTAGCAACTAGGTCAACTTTTCAGCTAACTGATGACTTAAATGAAATAATTTTCATTAATGCAAAGCAAGAAGGGGAGTCTTGGCACAACCGTAAAGTTGTTGGCGTGTGACCTAGAAGTTCAAATATCAGAAACAACCTCTTACAAAGCAAGGTAAGGCCGCGTACAATAGACCTTCCCCGGGACCCCGCATTGGTTTGAGTTTCGTGCATCAGAATGCCCTTTAATGCAAAGCAACTATTGGAGTTATCCATGGTCATTTAGAGGGTTATAAAATGGTAATGCAATTGGTTAAGTTAGAATATGTATTTAATGAATTGTGAGAGTGTATGCACACGATGATAAAAAGTCTCAATAGATCAAGGTTGGGCACCAGTAAGTCAAATCAAGAATGTGCGGTGTTTGGCACAAGAAAGTCCCCACATATCAAGGATGATTGAACGTCTAGTAAGATTAAGTCCTACCAAGTTAAGGTTCATTAAAAGCTTAGCAAGCCGAACAAGACCTCAAAAAAAAGGTCATAAAGAAGGATATTCGCCACTGACTTGGCAGATTTCATTTGTGCAAGGATGAGTGTGAGTGCACATGTAAAATTGGGAAATCAAGGGCTAAATTAGGCTCAGACGAAAGCCTTGTAAATGACTTGTTCAGTACTTCAATCGTCTTCGTGAACTGATAGTCGAATCCACTTAGCAGAAACTTAAGACCTTCGGTTTACCAATGTGCGACAATTATTAACTAATACTATGTGTCGATCGACTAAGAAGTCAACTGATGAACCAGTCAACTAAGCTAAGGGAACAAAAGGTTACTATTTTCATTGTCTCTATTAAACAGTCAACTAATGGTTCTTGAGTCAACTAGAGGGTAGCAAATTTGCTACAATGGGACAGGCACATGCGCTCAGGAAAAAAAACTCCTCCCAACCCTTAGCCACTTAGAGGTCGCGTGATTTAACTCTCTTCACATAACCTGGGGCACATGGGGTGAGCGTAATCATCTTTTGCTACAATTGAGTCAACTAGAATTACTACAGTTAGTCGTGGTAGTAGAAATAATATTCTGTTAAGGTAGTTAACTAATGACTTCTTGAGTTAACTATTGGATGGTTAATTTATTATAGCATAACAGTTATTACTTATAAGGTTGTTTCCAAAAGCTAATATAGATTACAGTCAACTATAGATAATGGTCATTGATCTGACAAAGTATGCTACAACTATGGGATGACCTAAGAACTACAATATTGCAATCGACTAATGGTGGAATCCCATCAGCTTAGATAGTTTTTGGTAGACACAGGCTAAAGCAATCGAGAAACCATATGCAATTGACTGAACGGTAATAGATTAGCTGAATATCAAGTGAAAATTGAAGAGATTGAAGGCTATATAAAGAGGAGCACTATGGACATTTGAAATGTGGCAAAATAGAGATTGGTTAGATTTTATTGAATCTTCCCTTTTACTCTTTGGTCTTCCTCTTAATCTTCTTCTTCTATTGTTCATGTAATAAATTTTTCCACCACCGGAAGTTATGTATGAAGTAGAAAAGTAATGGGCTTTCAGCGAGTGACTCACTGACTAATATAAGTTGTGAAGTAGGAACAAAGGTTCCAAACCTCATTATATGCCTTATTAGCGATTGTTTAAATTTGCAATTGTAAGTACAATTCCTATTCACCCCCTCTAGATCATCCAACCATCGTTGACATTGGCCCCAACAATTCTGTAAATGACTGTGGGATGATTTGAAACATAAAGTTTGAGGGGGAAATTTTTAGTATAGGTAACGTTCTATGGAAAAGAAACATATATTCATTAAAGCTGGTTTGATTGTAGATAGTGAATAGGCTGATGTGAAACATGGAGTTTGAGGGAAAACTAAAATGTAGGTGGTGGGGAGAGGGAAGGCTTGCACAGTTTGTGTAAAGAAAGGAAAAGAAAAAAGTTCATGTCATTTCTTACATACTAGGAATAACCAGACATTCCTGAACATGTTATACAATATGGAAGAGGTGGATGTTACTAGAAGCAAACTCATATTTTGGATTTCTTTGCATACTTATTTTTAAGGTTTGTTTACTTGCAAGCTATAGAGTATGTTGTGTGGGATGGGTAGATGCTATGCAATGTCAATTATTTTGCTTTTTGTGTTTCACTTTGCACGTAATATTAGATGATTTAAATGGGGTTCATGTATAGTCCATTCATTCAAATGAATAAAATTTACCATTTGCTAAAAAGATCATAAGAAAGCAAAACAAAGTGATATTATCCATCCATTAATAACACTAGGATTCCATATATTCTGTTGTGGATGACAAACAAACATATGTTTGCTGGTTTCAATAGGACTTCTTAATGTCGTTGTTTCCATCTACTATTGTATTTGAATGTGTCTACAAAACATTTGAACATATTTCTCTAAATAACAAGCAGAAAAAGATATACTAAAACCAACAAAATTTGTTCAAGAATTAAATAGAACCAATTTCTAGGAAAAAAGATCATGAACGATTCACAAAGATTGTTCTTTGAGAAAGGAAAGCTCACAATAATCTCTCCACTGAGAGGGCTTTACAAAGCTGCTCTCTACCGGCATGAGAAATGGACAAGTCCAATATAGCATTACAGACTGTCTTGGCCACGCGACGCCTTCCGTTACCCAAGGCAAGCACTAATCCTTTCGCGATTTCACCATTCAAAGCCAATACCTTGTTCATCTCTATAGACTAGAGGGCCGCGCTTCTGACAACATCTGCACTCAATCTAACCACTGACGGCCACCTGAATCACCCACGTGACTAGCTGAAAAACCGATTTTAATGGGTACACTTATATGAGTAGCGTTGTTGAGAAGGTGAGAAAATAACCCAGAAGTGAGGAGGAGAGGAAGAAGGGCGATGAGGCCGTCGGGAAGCAGAGACTTCGGGGTAGTACAAGAAGAAGGCCGAGTCGAGATGAGGGCAAGACGTGCGCGGAGGAAGCGCCGGAGGACGGACCGGGAATGCTGGTTTGGGCTGGTTCTGGAGGACGCAGCGGCGAGGAGGAGAGGGAAGACGTTGCGATCGAAGGAGGCGACATCGAGAGGAGGTGAAGAAGAGTCTCTCCCGCGTTTGTGGCGGCTGCTGGTTTCGTCCATCGTTTGCTTCTCGCTTTCTGCCTTCCCTCTCGGGGCGGTGTGCTACCTGCCAGGCCAATGCCCGTTTACTAGCGCGGATGAGAAAAAGTACGGACGGCCCAACAATGATATACTTCCTTAAAAAAATGATTAACACAGCTGTCGATTCTGGGTG
>JBBPFP010773142.1:0-15883 GCA_037974795.1 Kaempferia galanga | reverse complement strand
CCTTGGGAGTGGTCAGTCCGTCCCCACGGAAGTTTCCCATCGACCACCAGGGTAAATCGGGAAGCACTCGCGGCGGGCAGCACAGAAGCCCAGTATCCCTTAGTTGCAACTCCCATTTGGAGGAAAAATCCCTGCAAATACGCCGCAGTTGAGAATCGAACCGTGGATACCCGGGACACAACTATACACCCTTACCGCTGCACCATAGCCCCGGAGCCAATTTTTTATTTTACTACAATTCAAGCTCTAAAGCACAGCAGAGATTTTAAAATAATTTTTTAAAAACGTCTTCTCCAACAAGCAAGAAACATAGCATCAGTTGTCGTCCTCTTTCAACAGCAACAACAGCCGTCAACCCTCACATCTTCCTCTTCTCGTGTTTTCTAGGGGTTTGTTTGCACCACAGGAATAACCTTGTCTTGCCTTACCTTTCTCTTTTTTTAATCATCTCTCAACCCACTAAAAGTTAGTCGAGGTTACTAACGAAGAAGATAATGCCTTCTTCTTTGCTTCTTCCTCCCTATCTTCTCTTTTCTGTTTTTTTCAAAAGCAACAGGCTTCCTTTTATCTCTTTCAGTGTGCAACCCTTTTACAAACAGCTCCCTTTTACAAGCAGCTCCTTTTCCCCTTTTTCCAACCACTTCTTTTTTCTTTCCTATTTCATTAATTAAAGGAGAGTGGTAAATTTTACTCTATTAGATTGTTAGTTACAATGGTAGGATGAGAATAGAGGCATAGAAATGTTAAATATTAAATGAGATGACAAAGTAAGATGATAAATAATTTTAGACTTTCAATCATAAATAAGATCTGGAGATACGGATTATGATTTCATTAGAACCAATGGCTAGATATTTTATATTGTATTATTTTTTTTAATTTATTAAATTCGCCGCTATGTACCACCCCACCAAATCTGGGAGCGGCTTTGATGTACCTGTGAACTTCATGGGAGTACTTCAGTAGGATTTTTGGTATTTGTTTATCCTTAATTTTAGTATCATTTCTATTTATAAGCATAAATAATTTTCGTATAATTTTTTTTTCTACATGCATCGATAAATTTAGAGTCCATACAAATCAAATTTTACTTCGTCTCGTGTCCATGGAAAAGGATTATCCGGATCTTCTAAATCTAGTATGGCCCACGTGGTGCATTGTCAGTCTTTTAGACAGGAGAGTTAATATGCACCAATCCAAAATGAAAGTTGCGGAAAGATAAGGACTGCAATATGATTTAAAGAGGCAACATGAAATATTCAGAAGCAGACCAGCTGAATTTTGAATTGGTGACTGTAATTACATACGCTAAATTTTTAACTACTTTATTCTGTTCAAATGGAGACAGCATTTTTTGATATTGAAATCTAACAACAATGATGTTGCTGTGTTTTTTTCTTTCTTTCTTTGACTAATATAAAGAGATCATAGGTCATATGAAGGCCATCCTTTCGAAAGGAAACCCCTGCTAGCATATTGAGAGAGATCATTGTAGAGGCCACCGTCATCACTATCTACACTGACACAGAAAAGAGTTTCAGAGTGAGAAACCTCCACCTTTCCGTGCACATCCAAGTAAAACTAAATCATCACAGTGAAGAAATTCCAGACTTGGGGAGTCTATCACATGCTGCTCGAACCCATCCGATGTGCTGCTTCTCATTGTCATAAACGACCATGTGGTCTAGCAAAGAAATGTCTGAAAACATTCCACAATCACATCAAAGTGTTTCATCAAGAGAACAATGAAAGGTTTTTGCAAAACTGATTGGCAAGTTGCTGATTTGTTTACCTCCAATTACATTGAGGTTATGCAGTCCGACTTCAGTGCCATTGAGAATTCCTAAGCATGCGTTGCCATATTTCTGCAAATGAAACATCAGAATTTCAATATCAACAATTAATATTTTGGATTGTTTTAGTCGAGAGGAAGGTTGCAAATGCCTACGGTGATGATCAGATAATTCTGAGGAGGCATTTCAAGCAGTGCTTTCTTTCCATTCACGAAGTTGAAGGTTAATGTTTTGAAATACTTTTTCACATCAGACACCGACTTGAATGGCCTCTGCCCTTTCCAGCACACAGGAAGCGATTTGTCGACTTCCTCCTTGAGTGGCTTCTTCGACAGATCACTCTTGACCTATGAAAACTCAAAGAATCAATGTCAGCACTATAATGGAAATGAACACGGTTCAATCCGAAGACTCAGTGCATATTTACAGCTGAGAGGAAAGCTTGGTAGGATTGAAGGCCAAAGTAGGTGAAGGTACTCCCAGTATCCAGAACCACCTCCATTTGCTTTACTCCCAGATATTGATTACCCCAATAGAGGTTTGCTGGCCCAGGTGAGTAGTAGTTTCTGATACAATGACAAGAAATCAGTACTCCTACAGGGAAAAGTTCCACAATCGCAACTAAAATAGCATCTCACTTTGATCCGATGCGAGACATGGGCGACCAGGTCATCCGAGAGGTAGGGACCAAATCGTCTCCGAAGAAAAGGTAGCCGCCTCCCTTTCCACCGAGGCAGTGACCGACCACATTTTTGGTCACCCCTTGATCGCTGAGCTGCGACAAGATGCTAACTTTCCCTGTTCCGAGCCCGAGAATTCCATCCGTCGACGCAGGGGCGTCCTGATTTGGGCCCTGCTGATCGTATCCACACCTGCGCGTACCAGCTGCGTCGATATGGGTGGCGGCGATTGGATTTTTACAGGAATTGGAGTGCTGGGTTAGGTTACTGACCCGAAGGCGAGGGTGGGGCGGGCCAGGGTAGTGTTTGTGAGGCGGACGGCGAAGGAGTCGGCGATGAGGACGCCAAGGGAGGAGCCTCGGTCCTCGTACTGGATCTCGTAATCGCACTGGTCGCAGTTCTGGTCCTGGACGACGCCGGAGTGGAGGGCAACGCAGAGAGGGTCTTTGCAGTTGACCAGCTTGTTCTTGTTCGGTCGGTACCACGGGTGAGGTCCCTAGATCGATGAAAAACGCACGGTCGTTAATTGAATCTTGAAAAAGTTTGGGGGGATCAGGAGGAGTTCAGCAGGTGACGGAAAAACAAGCATAGAAACCTAACCTTGGAGCACCTGACGCAGGGAGCATCGCATTGGAGCCAGGTGAGATCGCTGCCGGTGTCGACATCCAGGAAGTAGGGCTTCGGGGGGTCGCCAATGTACATCGACACATAGTACAACCTACAAATTCCAAGAAAACTCAACTATTAGAGCCCACCCATCTCGTGAACCCCAAACCTTGAGCTTCACCCGTTAGGGTAGACGTCGCCGTAGATGGGGAAGACGGCGGAGGAAGGAACCCGGACGCCGGCGTCCACAGGGAGATCCGACACTAGCTGCAGAGGAAGCCCTGACGGCTTGGATTTCTTCTTCGGGGAAGAGGAAGTAGTGGCGAACGCCATAGGGATCGCGGCGGAAACGAGCAAGAAGACGAATAGTAGCCCTCTGCGGGAGATCTCCCGGCCGCCCATCGCCCGATCAAATCGAGGAGCGAATAGGGTTTGGAGGTGGAAGAAGAGTGAGAGAGGCGGATGCTCGTCGACCGCTCCGGCTACCTAGCGGAGGGAAAAGATGGGAGAGGGCTGGGGGTGGACTGCCGACGACTTCTACGCGCCTTATTTATAGCCCGAAGCCGAAGCGGAAATCTTTTTAGGTACAATTGAAATTACTAAAGAAAATCGAATTTAATTATTGCCGAAGAGCACATAGAATATAAAAGAAGGCTTTTAATAGTAAATAATAAGTTTAAAATGTGGGAGGAAGAAAGGCAAGGCATAAACATCTTTATTCCTAGCTTTAGGAGAGCTTTAGTTTATGCCAGACTTTGCCATTTAAGAAAGTCAATTCCTTCGAAGGCTGAAGGAGGATGGCACTAGCTAATATTCTTTCATCAGGTTGATGGGGATTCGAGAGAAAGATTGCAGTATTGTGTCTGTTTCAGGTACCAAATTAATTATGAACGTACCTGCCTTGGTTTCCCACTGATGGTGCCTTGGTTTCCCATTGGTCAAAGCCATCTTTGCCCTGAGTGAAATGGTGGAAAGGAACTGACTTCAACGGTGCTCCTGAGTTTCGGATCCAATAGAGTTCTATTTGCAAATAATTCATGAAATGAGATAGTTGTCTCTTGGAAGTTAAGTGAGCAGTCTAAAATTAGGAACTTGAGATTGACTTCGACAAGTTACACAACAACACAAGAAAAAAATATGATAATAAAGTGAAAGTTTATACTATCTCCATGTATATACTCACATGCAAGAGCATAAACTCGAGTCAGTTAAGGCGAGATGAGATTGCAGAGATAATTAGAAACATCAATGTGATGGGGGGCTTGCATATTACCCATAACAATTGACAGTTAAATTTATGATGATATACATTAAATAGGCAATCCTTGTTTGCCACCGAATGGATGCATCTTCAGGTGAGGAAAAAAAAAAATACAACATGAAAATAGCTGTACATCTCCAGTGAGGAAAACCGGATATTACAGACAGAAAATCATCTACTTGCTTGCCTAGGGAAAAAGGAAACCTGCAGATGCTTGAATTGGCAATTATCTATGACTCTGTCTCAGCATTTTCATCACCAGATGTTGCTTGCCTAGATTCTGATAGTGATAATCTCCTTGGGACTCCTGAGCTACTGTTGCCAGTACCTTCTGATGGCAGTGTCAAAGCAGGAGGTTCTGAAGAGGATCCCAAGAGATGACGAACAGTTGGCACATCGGCTGTGGGGGATGCAGCAAGGCCATAGGTGAAAGTACCCATTGGATGATCAAACTTGCAGTTTGGCCCAAATTTGCAGATTCCGTATCGAGAGTAGAAAAGGCACACAGGCTCACCCTGATGAAATTACATAGTCAGCTAGTTTCTTTGTTTCAGATAATGATAAAATAAGGAAAAGATAAGATTGGTTGGGAATCAACTTTTTATTTTGGTTACTATCATGCAACGAGTTACGTACAGGAACCCCTCAAATTCTTATATGTATTGGTTCCTAAAGTTTGTGTTTTTAGTTGATGGATAAGTTGCTTATAGTGAAACTACATCCTCAAACTTGAAGCTAGATCAAACATCAGCATCTAGGCCATTCTCATTTTTTAAGAAAAATTTCATTCATATCTTGAAGGCATCAGTGACCCTTCATTGTATCCATTCAAACTCTTGGCCCCGTCACAAAAATCCACAAGTGATTTCAGAAACTAAAATGAAATGTCAAAGAGAAACACAATTAATAACGCAGAAATATGATTGTATCTTTGGCAACGTGGATTATTTAGAATTAGACAATAAAAATTTTGCACCATGCGCAATTCCCATTCATCATTGAACAGAGAGATTTGAGGCAAAATAGGTTAGTAGTAAGATTTTAATCTTTGACAAAAAGTTTGGTAAAGGAAATGACTCAAACATTATCCATGCCTGATTTGAAAAAATAAGGATTAACATGTGGAATCCTGGTATCTGTTATCATGCATTTCACATATTACCTGTAAGCTTGAAGAAATCATAATAAAACATGCAACTTTGTAGTCTTAATTTTGGTAAAGGAAATGTTCCACAACGTCATTATTTTAGGACCAAATGTCTGGCGCGAAGAAATAAGGAGAAATATGTAAGGTTCTAGTAAACTTAAGCATTTGGCTTACTACTGAAATCTTAAAGAAAGTTACATGAAGCACCGTGTAACCTAACCATGCATTAGGATAACCAGTAATCTTTTTGCAATTTAATTCATCATGCTTAAGTTCATAAATGACCAGGAAATTAGATTGCTAAACATATAGCCGGGAGAAAGGTGAAGCTTGTTGGTGGCCAGGTGGCATCCAATTAGAAATGTTTTAAATAGTGAAAAGACTGTTTGCATGAAACTTTCGCGTAATTCTAATGGACTTGCATAATAGGTTGTTCTTCAAATCATTCTCATCCAGGTAAGACACTAACGAAAATTGCAAAGCTGCACCTTAATTACTTTTCTCAACGTACTCATGTTAATTAAAATCTCTTCTTACACTGTAGCACAAAAAAAAAAAAAAAATCAGCAATAATGTTGCTTGCTCCTACTTGCTAATGTTTTCATTGCCCATTGCCCCGAGGAATAGTTAATGAGGCTAACTGGGTTTATCGTTTTTTTTATTGCCCATTGCCATTTCAGTCTCTTGGGTAAATATAAGAGCATATGAAATCTTAACTTCTGCAGTCATGTACCAAAAAATACTATCGAGAAAACAAGAAATTGAAGGCAAGAAAAAACACACTCGTGATATCAGCTTATAACAGTGTTCATTTGGCAGTAAAAAATATTTTTTATTGGTGCAAAAGAAATCATTTAGTGGTTGCAAAGAACATAAATTAAACCAACAAATGTTTACAAGCAGTATAAGATTTGAAACTGATCCTAGGCACGCATGGTTTATTGATCAAAGCAGAGGAAAAATCAGGTTTGATGGGAAACTTACTGGACGCACGGGAAGGCCCAATGGACTCAACCCACAGTTTGGAGCAGGAATTGATCTCTCCCTTGGATGATGGAACCTGCAGACTGCACCAAACTTACAATCTCCTGTCTTCATGTAGAATTGGCATTCAGGTTGCCCAGGTCTATCAGGAAATACGTTTGGGATTGCTGTATATAGCCCCATAGTAACAGAATTTGGTCGGTAAGAAGAAAATTTCCCTTGAGCTCCACCACTTGTCTCACCTTGATGTGAGGGGTTATAAAACTGAGCACTCCCTGTCGTTTGTTGAGACTCTGGAGATGAACCCAGTTGTCCCTGTAGGCATATTATATAATAATAACAAGTCATGAGTCTCAACTATTTGACATTGGCTTCATGACTTGTATCAAGCTATTAGACTCTGTAAAACTAGTAGTAATATTCAGATCCTTTTAGATCATGATAATGCTACTCTGCCATCACAACCTGTACTTTACTCATTTATTTAAATTTGAGATTTTGATCATGCTAGACACTACCATGATAAAAATTAGATTTATCAGTTGATAGACATTGTGTTACAATAGTCAATCTTCCTTACAAAACATTTCCATGGGGCCCCCAAATCCCTTTTGCAGGCTTCAAAGTGAATGCTCATCTAACGGTAGAATACCACCTAGTCAAAGGGCCCAAGTAGATCCAGACTTTCCACAACACTCACCTGTCAACTGAACTAACCATACACATGTTGGCTTTCTACCACTTAAACTCAGGACAATCCAAGTAATCCTTGTTCACACTACTGACCATCATAGTATAGGCATGTCACTTATTGACCCGTGACTTTAGTGGTTAATTTTAATCTCATCACCAGGATGACTAAACACACAAAGGGCAGCCCGGTGCACGAAGCTCCGACAAATGTAGGGTGAAGGGTCGGGCCATATTGGGTTCATTGTACACAACCTTACCCTGCATTGTAAGAGGCTATTTCTACGACTCAAACCCATGAACTCAATGTCACATGGCAGTAACTTTACCGTTGCGCCAAAACTAGAAAAATATGAATAGCAAATGCAGATAATGAGCTTATTAGAATAAACATTTCGAATCAGAAAATAAACTTTTAAGCTTCTCTAGCTTCTAAACATTTAAAGATAACTTCCTGTTTCAGCAAAGCAGAAAAAAAAATTGACACGAGACTTTCAAATCACTTCGATGCCAGCATAGGGATAAAATAATCTCATGAGCAGAAATAATTTATTTCACGTAGACACTGAACACTCACAAAGAGTAATATATTATATCGATGATTGACAATAGTGGTATTGAGGTTCCTTTTAGAGGCTCCAAACCAAACAAAAATTAAAATCAAACTAAAAATATTATAGGAACGAAATAATCATATATCTAAAAACACTCAATAAAAAAAGATATTAACCAGGGAACAAACTAAATTAATTAAACTTCTACCAAAATTTTCCTACGATTTATCCTAAATAAAACTTGGTGACTCCCTTTAAAGACTTAATTATCATAAAGAGGATAAAAACTTTTAAAACATAAATTCCTAATTTGCATTGCTTTCATAGGTTAGACCAAACAAAATTATCCAAAAAAAATCAAAATGGAAAAAGTAACTCTGAAACTACAAAGCTTTTTTAGTCTTCATTTTACTTTTAAGCAATACTAACCAAGTCACCACCATCAGATCCTGAGACATGTTTCTATACACTAGTTCACTTCTACAGCAATCAGTAGGTTGTTTCAGGTTAAATTATGCAGTTTCAAATGAAAATTAAATACATTTTGGCCAAAATTACTTTTAAATTTCAATAAAGCAATATATGCATCAAAATCCAATAAAAATCTTCAATATTAACAAATTGGAGGATCATGGTTTGAGGTTGATGTCTGTGTTCTGAGAAAAGGTCTGGTAAAGGGCATTTCAAGTAAAAACTTCCCGGCGAGTGAATGATACTACTTGATACAAGCATAGCATAAAAGTGTGCACAGATTTTCTGTAAATCTGCATATATAAGTTGATAGCATTAAGAGGTCAAGATTATGCAACATAAGTATTTTCATCACTGTCCAAAAGCAACTTCCTAACTTGATAATGGTAGTGAATTTCACGGTTGAAAACTAAAATCATGTAAAATTTCACAAGGAACTGAAATCGTCATGATATGTATACATGCAATTTTTTATAGGTTAATATTTAATAGTAAGATAGTAATCAAATTAAAATCATGTTTCCTATACCAACTGCTCAAAGTCATAAAAGTAATAAGGAAGAGTAAGACAAACTTACAGAGTAAGATGCCCAACTTGGAACATGGACCATGCCTTGAGGAAGAATCAACTGGGCATAACTTGAAGAAGCTTGCCATCGAGGGCTTGGAATAAAAGAAGATCTTGGTAACGTCCAATTTGTCAACCCTGCAGGATAAGATTGCTGACTGGGGGTTGTTGGTGAATGTAGTGAAGAATAGACCGGAGAGCCACGTAAAGAAACTACTGCATTCGAGGGCTGTGGATGGTGGAATTTGCATGTATTCCCAAATTTACACTCCCCAGTTCTTGTGTAATATGCACATTCCTTCTCATTCTATGATACAAAAATTGTGGATTATCATAGAACATGACAACTCAACTATAAAAGAAAGTATAAATAAAAACATGGAAATGAAAGGGTATTAGGTCTTATTTTATCGAATCAAACTGACACATCTCATTACTAGAAGTAGATGCTCTAAGAATAGATGTAGTAGGGTTAGCATATTCACAAACCGGACGTAAAGGGTAGCCTAGAATATTTAACTGAACTAGCCCAGCAATTCCAGCCTTATCTTTGGGATGGTGGAACTTGCATGTAGCTCCAAATTTGCATGTTCCTGTCTTCAAGAAATACTGTAGAGAGTAAAAAATTTAAAAAAATAAATATAGTATCAAGCACTGTCTTATAATTTAAGACAACAAAAATAAAAATTGAGATAGCTTCTAGCTTAGATTGTAATAAAAGAAAGGAGGTTAAAAAATAAAAGTATCTGAATATAGTCTAAATTGTATGGACTGCTTGTCATATAACCCTTTTTATATTTCAATCAAATTTTTTACAGAAACTTCAGAATATTTTTGAATCATAGCTTGTAATCAACCTCAGTTAAATGCATTGTTAATTTTACTAATCCACATGACAATATGGCTCAGTCATATTGCTGATGTGGCTGCATGCCCTTTTGCTGGTATGATACTGCAATTAAACTACTAGTTAAAAATCCAAGCATAGTAAAAATATTTTAGGTTGTTTTAGATATTGAATATTTACATTTTTACATTAACTTCTATTTTATAATTTTGACCTTTAAATTTCCCTTAATTATAGCACCAAGCGAGAGATCTACTAAATTTATTGATGTTTGTCTACCTTGTGTCAGTATTCAGTAGGCCAACCAGGAAATCAGCTTCTTGACATGATGATAATGTTAGTGATAGTACCCGACAATCAATCTCCTTACATGTAAATATAATGTAGTTGCACTATTATTGTTATTACTAATAAAAAGAATTATTCTTTACGATCTCATTGACTTTTTGTGATTGATGATTGTAATAAAAGATTCTTGTAGCATTGTTACTTTAGTGATCATATATATAATGTGTGAAATAATTATAAAGCGTGAAACAAGGGCCAAATTTCAGTGTGCCAATGTGCTCCTTCAGCGATGATGACCCCAACAATGGCATCAAAGCAAGCTTTAATGATCAAATAAATAAGGATGCAGGTTCTGAATGAGAAAAATGAGGACACACGACTTTGTCCACTTTTCATGTCATCCACAAGGTCACGATTATAGAATGTGTGTGAGTCAATGTTTGCATAGTAGATGGGTTGTAGGCCTAAGTGGGACGCGTGAAGAGTTGTTCATGTAGTAGGTAGGTTGAGGGTCCAAGCGAGATGAACAGTAGGGTTGCAAGGCTCTGCCTGTGTGGGGCACGCATGCAACGGTGTCCATGCTAAAGGACAACTATAGGCCCAGCAGGTGGGTCGTGAGGTTTAGCTTGTGCATGACACACACATAGCATTGTCCATGCTATTGGCCTGTGAGGCTCTACTATGTATTCACATTGCTCCATGACTTGGTTAACATGGAACTGCATTGTGCACGCAAACCTATTGTTCAAAATGAGTGTATATTTTTGTGTGGCTTGCAAAGAGACGTGTTGGTTGCCATGAACTGGTCCACAAGTGATGATAAAAATTGTGCCAAATGATTAAAGTCGTACTCACAGGGTTAGTATGATTTGTCCATGGGTTGTGATGGGCTACTTTTGTCCACCATGATTCTAAAGTCTTTGCATATAGTTTCCGAATGTTACTATGTCAAATTTGCCCTTTTAATGGCCATTAAATTGTCTTATTTTGTTGGTTGTACATGTGTTGCCACGGACATGGTTTGTTGGCTACTCATGCACACGTAGGCAATTGTAGGAGATTCACTTCATAACTATTAACTATCATGAGTTAATGCAAAATGTGTTGTGTAGATAATTAAATTTTAAAAATTAAATTACTTAGATTGGATCATAATTAATTTATCCCTAAATTCAAATTAAAATTGACTAATTTCCCGTGATGTTGATCCTAACAAATGTGGCATGTAATGTTAACTATCAACATTACATAAGGAGGATACTGTGTCAATAAACCATTAATTCCCTAACATTAAAGATGTCATCTCAAAAAAGTGTCATGGAGTGCTAATATTTTGGATGAAAAATTATTGATATAGTCTGCCGATTGGGTTCGTGCATGTTACTTACATTATCACATTTTTTGATAATTTAAATGTGACAAGTCAAAAAATGATGTGAAGCTGAACCTAACAGATACATGATAGATTAACACACTTAGTCTTTTCCTTAAGATTGACAGTAGTACATAAATAAATTTAACTAAGTTTATGAAGTTGTAGAATAAAATGAACACTGGCCATACTTGAAACAACAATATTATTTGTTATATACAAGCGTCTAACTGTTACATATAGGAATATAGGTATCTAATTGTTAACATGGACTGTTAAGTAACAGTCAACGATGCAGAAAGATAGATCATCAAGGCCAACTGTATGACTGATTTATATTGACACACAGCAGGCTTTTGTTAGCACTTAGCAGAGTCAATGACATATATAACTAAGACAAAACATATCATAACAGACACATGTATAGGTTTGAAAAAGAAATTGTATATTTTATCTTATACTTAAATATTAGCCTAAATAAAAAGTTGTTTTCTCTTTCATTTTTTTGCGGAGAAAGGCCGGTTAACACAGGGATTCGATTCAAGTAGATGAATATGATTTATAATCCATCCCTAACAAATGCTAAAAAGAAGGAAAACAAGAATGGAATATAAATCATGGAAGAAAAAAATATAACTAAGAAAAAGAAAACTGGATTCAAGCAAAGTAACACTGATGCAGACTGAACAAGTATTGCATTTTTTTTCCTCAAACTTTATTGGATTGCAATGTTTGTATATTGTCGTAACAAGGAAAAAAACTTGCTCGGAGTACACAAATGAATAAAAGAAGAAAAACAAAAAATATACTTGGTACTAGACAAAAATGATTAACAACTAGAGATGAATTTCTCGATAGGCCCATGTGGCTGATTCCATTAAAGCATAGATCTTTATTTCTTGGTAGATGACTCTTAACACAGTGCAATGAAATAAAGACAATGGAAACAATATAAGTGAAAGTTCAGCAACATGTCCAGACTTAACACTAAGTTGATTGCAATTCTTCAATAAGGGGAACCTATCTTGTAAAGCTAACAAATATCAAAGCAAATTCTCTAACTTTAGCAATAAACTTTGTCACTGGATGAACATGGAAGTGTAGGCATATAAACATAAATGAAACTAAATGTGACAATGCAGAGACCTGACAATCAGGTTGGCCTACTCTTTCAGGATACCCACCCCTGATTCTTGCAGCAGCTACAGCCTGAGATTTGCAGGACCAGTTAAAAACCACAAAATTTGCTATAGGGGAAGCTAAGTAACATGTCTGGCAAAAGAAGTGACACAATAAGAATGATATATTTCTAAATTTTCAACACAAGAAAATCACGAAAATATCCAATTATGTCCTATTTATGGAACATTCAAATGCACGCAGCAATTCTAGCATGCTGGGTATCAAGTGGTAGAAAAATAGAAAACAGGGAGAACGGAGTACATGTAATGGAGCTTATCAGCATTTTACTCAGGGTACAAAGTCAGGAAGAATACATGATTGAACTGTTCTGAGGGAAATACTTAAATTTGATGATGGTCGTGTACTGCTAAACATGCAATCTCACTCTTTACACTATTTAATGATTCTGTTCAAAATTGTAGAATTCACACACTTATATAATGCATCTTGACAAGCCCCATTTAATGGTTAACAAAAATCACAAGCACTTTTAGCTAAGATATTCAGTTACATAACTGCTAAAGTTAACAGCATTGATTATGAATTCTACAATGACACAAGTGACAAGATTAATAGAATATAGAGTTCTCTTATTATTTTCATCATTTTCATACTGAAAATTTTATTTTTATATACAAAACCTTAAAATCTGATCTGTATTCACAACTATGTTTGCAATTAACCCACTGGATCAATCTCAAGCAAAGTAGAATATAGAAAACATCTGGCATATAATGTATTGCAACTTAGCATAGCACCAAGGGCAGCCAACTCTGAAGCATTGGAACAGTACTGCAATCATATAACTTAACAGGATTTTTGTGTAGAAGCCCTTTAATGAATCCTGCTTTCTTAGAATCAATGAATGCTTCCATGTCATTAAATTAGTAACTATTAAATTCCTTTAATCTAACAAATGAACTGTCACATTAATGTAAATTTTAATGCACAAAACTGAGAATCACATGCATCTCAAGATGTTGAAGATAGAAAGTAATTCAGTATTTCTGTATCGCATTGTCAATGGTAGCAAAAGGTGGATTCCGCCACCCAGCGGCCCGGGGCGGGAAGCTGTAGTCGGCCAGTGCGGGAAGGGCTTTTTTTCCTTGACTTTACCGAGATTCGAACTCTTACTCTATAGTAGCAACTCTGCCCGCACTAACCAACTCAACTCTGCCCCAGGGTTGTATCACATTGTCAAGTTCATAGAGATGATATCAGAGGGATTTTTATTACCAATACCCGATTGGGAGGATGATTAAATTTGCAAGTTATTCCAAATCTACAGAGGCCAGTCCTGATGTAATAAGAACAGTCTGGCTCTCCTGGCCGTTCAGGGTAAGGTCCGGAGTCCATGGAACCACCTCCACCTCCTCTCAAGCTCCCTGCCCACATTGCTTCTGCCAGAGTACAGTAAGTATAGAAATTTTAGATAGCATTACGTGATAATAGCATCTTCAGAGATGAAATGTCAGGGAAAAAGTTTTCAATCGTTAAAATGCTGCACAATGGACATGGTGTAAGAGATAAAAAAAACAAAAAGACAGAGAATCATTATGACTGCTACAACGAGACTCTTGTAAGTGGATAAGACAAATAATAATAAATGAGAAAAGAAATTCCTGATATTGTAGCAAAAGAAGTTCCTTACATGGCATAGACAGACTAGAACTCCTTAAAGTTCACCCTTTTTTTTGTAATTACCATATCATGACCAAGAAAAAGTTTTACACTTTCGACATCAAGTAGCTTGATGTTACCTAAGCATGAACTGGGTCGCCATCACCAAACTAAAACGAATGACAAATTCTACAATAATGTCAGAACTACCCTAGCACATAACTGCAGAACTATAATCCCAAAATATCAAAACAATAACAACGAAAAATTGAAGCAACAAACAACCACCGAACAGGAGTAACATAAATCACATAGAACAGCTTATCTCAGAAAAAAGACTGGGAAAAAAAAATCAAAAAATCTAGGATGGATTTCTAAAACACCTAACTTCACCAAATTCGATGCAGCAGGGAAATTTAAAAATAGAAACGAAGTGGAGGAAACCCAAAGCGCTGTGCCAAAATGGCAACAGTTCGGTATCGGCGAAGAAGAACCCCACTCTCTCCCCCACCCCCTCCCTCCCTTCAATATAAAACAACCCCATTCTACGACAACTCACAGCATTGCTACAGTGATGTACGATCAAGGAAACCCTAACCCAACCTTCCTCGAGCCCCATGTGCGACGACGAAGAAGGCCCCCCCGAGATGACCCTGGCTGAGCCGCGCATCTGCGTCCCCGAGGCCTCGAAATCCATCCCTCTTCCAACATCACCGACCCCTCCCTGCCGGAACTTCCATTCTCACCGTCAGCCTACCTCGGCGTCCTCCGGCACCTCCGATCACCGAAGAGACTGAGGACGAGACGGGGGAGGCCGTCAGAAGGGGGCGACCGAAAGCGATTGAGAGGACAAGGAGGCGGAGGGAGGAGAAAGAGGAGCGCTCTCCTCTCCACAAACGAAGAGAGGAAATACCAACCAGCCATTCGATTCCACCCCTCGCCCTTTTCACCCCCTCACAGGCCAGCGACCGGGCGAGCTAACAGACCCGCCAAGTAAACCGAACTATAACCGACACCGCCCCCCGCATCCCCTCCCATCGCATCGCAACATCCGTCCGTTCAATTCTCACCGACCAATCATCCGAACCGCACGAACATTTTATTCTTCCCCTGCGACCGTATTGACATGCGAGCAAAATTAATCCGGTGGCCACCCTCTCACGAATCCGTCCCAGACCAACACGAAAGATGCCACCTCGTCTCAAGACCAATACGAAAAAGGTAAATTGTAAATGGCTATTACATGTGGTAAAAAAGTGATTTGCTCGCTCTCAGCGTCTTCGTCAATCTATTTTTAGACTAATATAAAGGAGGTAAATCACGGATGACTACTAATCATTAGTGTATAAATGACTATTTCAGATCTTACAGTAGTAGTACCTCATGCGCTTAATTAGCCCTTGGAACTAATCCGAACTTAGATCGTTTTAAAGAGTAATTAATTACAAGTGTGTTGATCTTGAATCTGATAATATTTGGATGCCTCAGTGATATAAGACATTAATTAGGTGACACAATCAGTAAAGCTCTAATTTAGATATATTCTTTTGAAATATATAAAACGCATAGTAGAATAACATAAATTTGTATTTATAGAATTTATTTAACAACATTATGGGTTTTCTTAGCTAGTCCAGGTGTCAGCCCCTGGAGTTATGGTTTAGTGGTAAGGGTGTACAATTGTGTCCCGGACATCCACAGTTCCATTCCTAGATACGACGCATTTACAAAGATTTTTCCTCCAAATAGGACTTGCAATTAAGGGATATTAGGCTTCTGGACTGTCCATCGTGAGTACTTCCTAATTTATCTTAGTAGTC
>JBBPFP010772043.1:0-15883 GCA_037974795.1 Kaempferia galanga | reverse complement strand
GTCCATTGCTCCAAATAGGGTCACCCTATTCTAAACAAAACACTTTTCTTTTCTTTGTGTTTGACCAAAATACCTTTTCATTTTTCAAATAATTTAACTTATTTGGATCAAGGGAAGAAAAATGAAAGATCATTAAAAAAAATAGCAGCAGAATAATAAAAAAACAGAAGATCACTTTTTTATTTGTGATTATATATCATGCCATTTATATTATATATTCTGAATGGGACATCCTCCATTTAATAGTAAGCTAGAGAATCAAAAAGACAAATATTAGATAAATTTATTATATGATTAAACAAGATTTCTTTGCCAAATTTTAAAGGTCAGACATGTTTAACCATTAGTCTTTGCTTAAAAGTGTTAACTTAGTTATCTGTTTTAATGTGCCACACATGTTTAAGACTTAAGTTAAAAAGGAAAATAAGGGTTGAATCCTTAAATCTATATTTTAGAATTTATCAAAAAGCAATGGTAAGGGTGCGACAAGGGATCTTAGCCAAAAGGATAAAAAAGGGTATGCTTTTTAACCTAACCCAAGGTATTTATAAAAATTTCTTCGTTGATAGTATTGCTAATCCTAAGATATAGGACCAAAGAGAACTATAATATTTATAAATCTTAACCTAATGGATAAAGTTCTTAATGATATAGTCTCAAACTTAGATATTAATGAGATAAATTTTTAATAATATGTTACAGCTGAGTCTCGAACTTTAGATCTATGATTGATTAATGAGATAAGTTCCTAATAATATGTTGCAGCTGAGTAACGATTGAAATTATTAATAAATATTGAAACTATTTTTAATATAAAAAAATATTAACATAATTTATTTTTATTTTATTAAATTAATTAAAAATTAATTAGTAAAGGGGAGATTTTTAATAAAATTGTAAAATTATTATTTTAACCTGTCACATATTTTGGTTAACATTTGACTGTGACATGGAGCAATTGATACGATGTGTGCATACATTTTCAAAATATCTGCGTAACGGCGTGAGTAACACCCGGTATGTGATCCGATACCTCGAACGATATATTGGAATCCTCTCTGTTTTGTGTTTTGTCGGAGAACTCGGTGGCCGCCCGTTCACGTCTCCGACACCTCCTCAAACCATTCTTTGCCACGGTCACGCTCTCGTCCCCTTTCTTCTTCCTCTCGGTCATCGATCTCTTTTCCGCTGCTCCGGTTGGATCCCTCCCTGCACCGGTACGGATCGATTTTCCCTTCTTCTACATCGTCTGTTAGTTTTCCTCTGGAAAAATGAAACTTGGAAAATGGGAATACCGTGTTTTATCCTGCAGCGTTTGGTTGGTTGTTTGCTAGACGATCAGTTTCTTGAACTAATCTCAGATGTTAACTGGGAAGTTTGGCCAGGCAAGTCTGAGTTTTTCTTTTTAAAATTTTTACCTTGATTTTGCCTAACGAGATATCTTATACGGATCTCTGATGTTCCCCTGTCTGTTTTTTTTTTTTCAAGAGTAACTTCGGATGCTAAAAAATCTGAATTTTTGCTCAACTTCACGCGCAAGGACAGCGACCGCTAGATGTTGGATGAACACTTTTTCTTTTTGGTCTCTTTCCACTTCATATTTTAGTCTTATGCATAACTGAGTTGGAAATATGGTGCGTAAAGAAAACTGTAACTTCTGTATAATTGTATCCTCCTTGATTAATCATTCATCCGCATACTCTCTACATGTCTATCCTCATGTAATCTAATGTGTTTGCTCTGGACCATTGGCAAAAGTATTGTTGGATGCCGAAAGTACCATATCAGTTGTGTTTTTATTATGCAACCTAAGAATCCCATTCAAATTAGTCACTTCCTGCAATAACTTTCCAAGGCTGTGTAGACAAATTTCATGAAAAGAATGCTTGACCTCATCCACATCTCATCTCACATCTCCTCTATAGGAAGAGGATCGATCACAAAGTCATGTTAGGAAAATGACATTCAAATCATGTTATATGCCCCAAATTATTTTAGTTGATAAAATAAGAAAAGTTAATCTAGTTGAGGAAATCTATTTTATTATTTGCTTTGTCCTTGTTTACTTGCATATTTCTTTTTAGATAACTTTGTGTCCATCATTGAGCAATATGGCGTGTTGCATAATTTATAAATAGTGTTTAGATTTGTTATTTACTATATTATTCAATCTTGTGATGATAGTTTTTTTTGGAGCAAGAATCACATCCTACAGTGAGTCAATGTACATGCGAATCTGCCAAACTGCAATATCTAGGTTTGCATCAGTGTGGTTTCAACTCAATGATCTCCTGCCCTACTTGACCTTATTTAATGAGTTTTCTATATAGTATATTACAATAACCCCTGCCAAAAAGCTATTGTGGACTTAACTTTAGTGTTTAACAAATGTGAGATGGAAGGTATTTTTGGAAATTGAGATTTCTTTAATATTCTTGGTATTTTTCTACTATAGCTGTTGTAAACATAGGTGTGGTTTTATGCTTATGTGTTTTTCTAGGAAAGAATTTTAAATTATTGGGCTAAGAATTTTATGGCCTAGTTTATGATTTAGCATCCATAGATCAACAAGGAATTTATTAGCTTTTTGTATTCTGGTTAGGTTTGATGCTATGGTTTGTGCAATCTGCTACCTAAGAGGTAAAAATATTGGAATGGAAGGTTGATAAATTTTTATGTAGTTAAGTGATAATTTAGGAGAGAGACTAGAGATGATCTGAATGATTTTAGTATATATTCTACATGAAGCTATTTGATTATTCCATTCACATATAGCCCGATTTAATCTTGTGCCAGCCACTTGTTTCATTTTTTTTTCTTTGGAAGACAGGAAATTGTGTCATATGATGCGATCCAAATACTTAAGCTAAAAGGTGATTGGCTCGCTTGTTAAGGTATGAAATTGGGAAGTCTGAATGGACTGAAAGGTAAACAGCTTTCACTCACTCTCGTCATCATCTTCACGACATTACTTATTTGGAAATGGGAGAGACTTCCACACCAAGATCCTTTGCACCAACGACCGGAGCAGGATTTCTTTCCTCAAGGTTGGTTATATTATTTCATTCGTTTATGATTTCTCCCACCTTTGTCATTGTTATATTCTTTACTCTGATGATTTGAGGATGTGATTCGTTCTTATTATAGTTGCCAATGTGAAATATGTTCACGAGCATCCATTAGCAGAGGAAGACTTTCCAGATTCAGACACCTCTGTTCATCAGACTAGTGAAACAGTGGTTCAAGTTCTTAGTGATAATCCAGTAGGTTTGACAACATCAAGTAAAGAAAACAAGGGTTTTGAGTTGCAGACTGTAAAAATAAAAAGTAAACGTTTTATTCTTTAAGATCCTTCATATTGTGCATATTTCTCTCCTGTGTAATCCTGTTTCTGTTTTTTTTGGATGAATTTATTCTTCATATTGAAAGTTTACCTTCTTCATGGAATATGGGAGAAATTTTAGCATATGATGAATGATGCAATAGGATAGAAATTCATTATCATGCTTGTCATGTTTGACTCACATTTTAGACACATTTGGAAACCATCTTCTAAAGTGCTATCATATATTTTTTCTCTAAGCATGCAACTTTGCCAAGGGAAAATGGGTGGCAGACGAGGGCAGACCTTTATATTCTGGATTTGAATGTAAGCAATGGCTCTCTGAAAGTTGGTCATGCAGATTAACCCAGCGTGAAGATTTCTCCTATGAGAAATTCAGATGGAAACCAGAAGGTTGTGATATGCCAGAGTTTGAGGGCTCCAGTTTCTTGAGGAGGTGCTATTTATTTATTTTGTTTTGATCAATTATCTCTGCTGCTGATTGATTGCCATAGCTCTGGGCACTGGTTTATCTTATTATGTTGATACAGAGAAATCAACTCTTTTATCTTCTAACGGGTTGAATGCCTGCCCAGGATGCAGGACAAAACGATTGCACTTGTAGGAGATTCATTGGGAAGACAACAATTTCAGTCACTAATGTGTATGGTCACTGGTGGTAAAGAAAGACCAGATGTCGAAGATGTTGGGCTACAGTATGGTTTTACCTTGAGTCCGGGTGATAAACGGCCAAATGGTTGGGCTTACCGGTTCCCAAGCACTAACACAACCATCTTGTACTATTGGTCTGCGACGCTCTGTGATATTGAACCTCTAAATTTGTCAATCCCAGCTACTAGTTATGCGATGCACCTTGATCGGCCAGCATCATTTTTAAGGCAAAATCTCCATAAATTTGACGTTCTGGTACTGAACACCGGCCACCACTGGAACAGAGGGAAGCTTAGAGCTAATGGGTGGGAAATGTTTGTTAATGGATCACCTAACACTGACAGAAAACTTGCAGCCATGGGCAGTGCCAAAGACTTTGCTGTTCACAGGATCATCAAGTGGTTAGATAGCCAGTTACAACACCATCCAAGACTGAAAGCATTTTATAGATCAATTTCTCCCAGGCATTTTTTCAATGGAGAGTGGAATTCTGGTGGTACTTGTGATAATATTAGGCCTCTCACTGGTGGGAGCACAGTATCACAGAATGCTGCTGATAATGTTACTGCCTCAAGCCCAGTCACCGGCACAAGGATTGTGCTTTTGGATATCACTGGGTTATCCCAACTGAGGGATGAAAGCCATATATCCAAGTACAGCATTAAAGGCACACCAGGTATTCAAGATTGTTTGCACTGGTGCCTGCCTGGTATACCTGATACATGGAATGAGGTCCTCGCTGCACAGCTTTAGGTTTTCTTTTATTGTCTGATGAAATTATTCATTTCATTCTTACTCCCGCCCTTAAAGTTGGACATTGATATTGCGAAGGTAGAGAACTAAAAACAGAAATGGTTGGGTTTTAAAGTCAGACGTTTTGCTCCCATTCTAAGTTTTTCCTTGCCAGATTTTCGATGAGGCGGATGTCATGTAAAGCTGGTCTCACTCTCAAAATCGAACTGTTGATTCGTATTTGATGTTATAGATTATACGATGGCATTAATATTGATGTATTAGTTCCTGCTAGTGAGCATTTATTCCCTATTTGTATAAGCTTGGATTCATTATTAGGTGGTTATTCTAGCAAGCAAAGACGCATCATGATTAAGATGTGAAAAAAATGTGAACTGATTTAATTTTTGTGGGATCACATCAAAACTTTGCTAATGTAAACTTGATATCCAACCTACTTAAGTAAACCATCATCAAAATGACTAATTTTGGTGGAAATTTGTCATCGAACTCTTCTTAATCAGTAAACCATAAAACATGAAAAGACAACCAAATGAGAAGGCATCTTAACGGGAAAACTATAGAGGCAATCATATAAACGTATGAACAAATATCTGTACACTGCATCATCATTTTTGTAACAATAAATTGGCATGCTAACAGCAATGCCTTTGTGTATTCTCTCCTATCGCTATGTCTTACCAGCTAAAGTCGTAAATGAGCAGGAAAATCACTGACAGCGTATCATATAAAATATAAAATCAGACACATTAAAAAAAAAAAAACCTCCAGAGAGATACTTCAACTATCCTTTGCCGGGTTATGTGATCCAGTAATGGAACTAAGATTTTTGTACATAACCGAACACGAGTAAGAGAAATCTGACATAACTCGAAAGAGATCTGGTAGGTGTGTTTTTAGAGTCGCCAGGGACTTGTCCCTCACCACCTTGCATTGCTTTCTATAGGCTTCTTCTGCACCCTTCCGCTTGATATCTGCATTTTCTACAGCAGTCCTCCTCTCAATCATATTATCCTGCTCATATGTGCCCTCTTTTCTGTCGCCATTGCCTGCGCCAGTGGCCTCTGCCATCTTCTGCATGTACTTTAGATTCCATTCCTCAAATTCTCGTTTTCTACGCTCATGATCCTGCCGGGCATCATCCCACTTCAACTTCAAGTTTAACTCTTCAATTTGACACAGAACAACTGCATGCAACGATGCTGAGAAGCTACCTATGGCAATCTTAGCACGGTTCAGTGGAAGATTCTCTATCTGGTCTTGCCAATGATGGAGCAGGGCCTTGATAGGGGGGTCAGATTGCCTCCGTGGAGAAATTGTCTCCTTTCCACTGGTCTCGAGTGGGATAATGTTCAAATTCAACCAACTGTTCAGGAATTTGATATAGTCTTTCTGATGATCGATGAGTCTTTGTAACTGTAAATCCCATTCTCCTACTATATTTCTAAGCTCAAGAGTTCGTTTATGATGTTGTTGACTCGTCTCCCTCAGAGGAAGTTGAATGTCAATGGTTCTGATGTCCTTTATCAATTTAAGCTGGCTGCTATGATGCAAGCCCATTTTCTCCCACATCCTAGCCATTCTGATCAGAAATAAGAAGCTAAATTTAAGATGAACTCACATTAATGAAATTCATCAAGTTTTTGTATAATCTGTCATGACTAGGATTGCAATGCCTTCTACAAGTAGATAACTTCTCAGAACATGCTTTAAACCAACAACTATGAAATACTCAAATGAAGGTGCACGGAAATTATCAATATGAAGTTTGTTATTATGTTTGGATGCACAATGACACTCGAAAACATTTTAACATACATGATGTTACTTAGGAATCATCAAAATTGGTGAACTACATAACAGCTAACCAGATTTTGGGAATGCTAGCTAATAAAAAATTCAAGTTACAATGGAAACCACATGACTAGCAATTTTATCTAATAGCACCATTTCTAGATCAAGGAGAGAAGACCAAATCAATTTCTAAAAATCCAAAAACATGAGAATAACGAGAACTCGGAAGCCCTAATTATGATCAGTGTTTTCTGCAGATTGTTGACCTGCTGATTTTATGACAAACCATCATTTAGTCTATCTCAAGACTCAAGGTGCTGTGTAAGCATAGCCTAGTGTAATTGAATGATATGGACTTTAAGTAGACAAACCACCATTTCTAGTTTGCAGGTAGCCCTCAAAATCACATGGCTAGGACCTCAAAATCCCAACTTACTGTGTCAAGTGTACTCAACTAGTTGACAACAACAACAACAACAACAACAACAAAGCCTTTATCCCATTAAATGGGGTCGGCTACTCAACTAGTTGACAGCATGAATAAAATCAAATCTGGTAGAGAAACACATAAAAATCAGCATGGATGGGTCATCATAGAGACGAAGTACAGTACATATCCCAAGGCAGACAAATCAAACATAAGAACTAGAACACTCATTTCAGCATCATTCCTTGCTGTTATGTGTCATCCCAACATATCAGAAGTGAAAAAAAAGGACATGCTTCTTTAAAGTACGTACGTGTAGTTACATCCATCAACCAGTGAGACAATAAGTAACAACTTACCCATTAACAAGTTCCACTAGCTTGATATATAGGTGATCATCACGAAGATGATTAATTTCTGAAACTGTTGCATCCATTGACTGCATATCAACTATATATCTTGTTTGCAAATGGCTTACAGCTGACTTGGTTCTTCCCAATGTTGTCGAGTTAATGCCACGTTTCTCTAGCTTATTCAGCATAACCAACTTTTTCTTATACTCAATTTTCATCAATTCACCAGCCTGTATAGGAGACTAAAATGTATTATGATAGTTAACAATGAAACTAAAAGGCAGTTCAACTATATTTGGACATTGTATGAAAAAGTTTTCTTGTATCAGTTAGGTATGTGAATAAGTAAGGATTTGCAGATCATTTCATAAAAGCAGATTAGAAAGCAAACAAAGTTCTACAAGCAGACAACTAAAACCTAAGGGATGCTCAGTAGAGAATAAAAGCAAACATGTAATAAAAAAAATTAAAAAAAAAACTAAAATGCAGCAAAATGACAATTGGCCCAAAGATCATCTTAGATAACCTGAACACAAATGGAAATTATTCCCATACTGGATTTTAATTAGCAATACACCAACTGCACCTACCAACAAATGCATATCTAGCAAGTAGCATAGATCAAAGTGTGGTTGTAAATGTTGTCCCATGACGGTGGGCATAGGTAGAAGGAACAAGACGACACTAAGAAAATTACTTGCCCCATTCGTATCGCTCAATACCAACCATATATCGCCAGTATTATGCAACACAAGCTTGTGTCAACCTATCAAACAAAATCTATCTGAAAATGGGTGACGAGAGAATCAAACAAAGATCTACCAGAAAATGGGTGACAAGAGAGAATCAATCAAAGACATGGAATAGCAAACTGAAGATTGTTTCGCGACAAAGGGCCAACCATGGGATGCACACGGAGGCTTTGCATGAGCATTTCGATGTAGTAAGCATTGGAGTTTGATTGTGCTATGACGATCCACGATAGAAGCAAATAGCGGTGAAGCTAATCAAAAGTCAGCTCAACCCAAATGCAAGCCAAATTGAGACTAAAACCCACCTCAAGTCCACACATCAGGATCTAATTAGTAAACAGATACAAATTTAATTGTATTTCCACTCGTTAAGACCCATAACTCGGTCTGCAAAGATTTGACATCAAGGCAGTACCTTCCTGAGTTGTCACCGAAACCCACTTCAAATAATGAAGACTGCATAGGATATAAAGCTTTCTTTCCAAGGCACCCAGAATGGATGAATGGTAAATGGCCGAAGACGATTATTTGAATGAAATAACCAGATATCCTCATGTGTGCCCACGTGACTTAGCTCTTTATTCGTGACTTGCTCTTTATTAAGTCTTGTTTACCATGTTTCACATCTTAATTCTTTTTTTTTACCCATTTCAACAACAATTCAACATTAAGTATCCTATAAATTAAGTATCTTACTTTTTAATTATGCACAATGATGTTCTAAGTATAAACAAGCTAGAAGCACCCTCCATTACAGAAATACAACTGATACAGCCCACAAGGTTATTTCCAAACAAAAAAACAAGAATATTTGCTTATTTAACTCATAGAAACCTAAGGGATGATACAAAAATTATATAACAAACATGAAAGATTGTCATATTAGAAGTTTCTTACATAGTCTTGGGACTATGAAATTTCATATTCACTAATGTCAACAAGAGACATGAAAAAATTCATTACGATGGGAACAAACAACTTCGGCAACAAGTTTTACCAATTTATAATTTAAGGAATTAAAAAGGCCTAAACAAAGCTTACTCTTTTAATATTTAGATCTAAACAATAAATGATATTTCCATTTGCTTAAGAGTTAAGAGAGGTCTGTAATTAGCTTCAACAGAGAAATACTCCTGTGCAGCTAGCTATGCAGTTTGCTAGGCATTAGAAGCCGATAAACTCCAAATAAAAAATATGAACTTTAAGTCGGCATTAAAAATTTGTAAGAAACTTACTCTAACTTCATCATAAAGCTTTTTCTCCCACGCAAGCATCTTGTCAAGAATGGTTGCATGTGTTTCCAATTCATCACTAGCAAAGTCATCCGGTGCACTTTCTGCTTGAGAAATGCCCTTAAATGAACGGTTCCATGTAATAACTCGCATGAGTATTGCTGAATGATCGATGTGTCCTGAAAAATGCAGGAGTACAAATTCTCAATGTAATTATATTCATCATTCTTGCTTACTGTTAAAAGAAAAGTAGAGAATAGCATTTCTTTTGAGCTGTAATAATTACAATGCAGATACCTCTTCATATAGAGGTTATAAATAATTTCAAATAATTGGGGAATAAGTTTTTTTTATATATAAAAGGAGCTCCCAACTCATGTAATTTATTCTCAATTTTAATGAATTCTTGGGAGTTCTCTTTTCTGTGTGAGAGTTCTAAATGTTTTTGTTGGATAGTCATCTCTAACCGATATCAGGCTAATTTGCTAAGGTGTGAAGCATAGCCATTCAAATGCATAGGGAAAAAGGTCCAACCTTTACTTTGATAGTAGAAGTATAGTCAATCACCAATCATAGTAGGTCATTAACCAGAATTCATTTGCCACTAGAAAAATGCAAAAGAAAACAGAGTCTACCATACAGATTGCAACAATTAGAAATAGAAAATCTCAAATAATCTACGATTTGCTTACCTCTATTGTCAGCAAAATTAGAATGGTAATGCAGACGAGGTGTCTCAAGCATCTTTGTAACTTCATGAGCACTCTCGGACGCCCTCAGGAAATGGTCATCCAATTCAATCAAAATCTGAAGCAGATTTACACTAGTAGGTATGATTCTGCTCTTCTTGGCTTCAGTTGCTCCAGCGGGTGTAACAGGCTGTTGCTCCACAGCAGCGCTATGCTTAACGACCTTCTTGACCGATTTGGATGGTGACGGAGGTTGCTCGTTGACCAGTTTTGTGGGCGTGAGCGGTGTTTCCTGGTGATGAATTTCATCAGATCTAGGTGGAGGTATCGTCTTAACCTTGACCGTTTTGTCCTGCTCCGCCTTTCTTTTTGGGGGCCAAGTGGTCTCATCTTCAGGTTGGCTAAGGGTGGGCGACATCATATCCTCGTTCACGCTGAAGAAAAAGTCCCACGTCCCGGAGGTCTCAGGAGGTGGGCGGGCTTCCTGAGACCGAGGATGGAATTGAGGATGAAGGCGAGGCGGCGGAGCAGGGGACGAGCTCCCGGTAGTTGAACGATCATCATCAGCGCGCTCGCCTTCGTCCTCTTCGTCAATCGCGGTATCGGTGGGAATTTTGCTGTGCAGCTTCTTTTTGGATTTGGACACCTTAACGTCGGCAGGCATACTGGCGGCCCGCTGCAGAGAGGAAGCGGCGACGGAGGAGTCAGCCGGAGGAGGAGGCGGGGGCGGAGGGAGGGTCTCCACGGGCGCCTTTATTCCGACGGCTGAGGCAGAGGATGAGGAGGAGGCGCCGGTGGCAAAATTGTGGGAGTGGGACGGAGCTACGTCGTTGAGCTCGCTCTTACCGAAATCGGAGAGAGCGGCCCCGGTGTTCTTGAGGGTGACGGCGTAGGCGGCTTGCGCAGCCGCGAAGGCGTTGCGGGAAGCGACCGCATCGCGCAGGTAGTGCTTGCGATTCTTGCATCGCATGACGGACTCCTCGTTCTCGATCGCCGATTGCGTGCAACCCATCGCCGGCGCTCCGACGCTGGGTCGACGCGGAGGGTAGACTAGGAAAGAGATTTTCTTCTCTCGTTCTTCTTCGTTTGTGATGGGTTTATTAGGAGTAAATTGGATCAGAACAGATTGATGACGATTATTTGATAACCAAATCAAAAAGATTACGATTGCGGTAGTTTTTGGTCGTCGTGTTGGTTGGCTGTGGCCCCCACCGGAAAGTAACGTTGAGGTCCGGATCCTCTGCATCTATTAAAACAGATTGGTGTTTGCTTCAGCCTTAGAAAGACTGGGTACGAAAGTGTGGACGGCTGGGTGTGGGAACTGAAGGACCATTTTATGATGCCCTAGGGCAGATGATCTTATATAGAAAAAAATAGTAAATTGCCACGTCGACGACGTACAACGGAAACGCAAACAATGACTTCTTTACTACGGGATGATGCACGGCCCGGCAGACTTTCTACTTTCGAAACCTATGAACGTCTATCAAGGCGTAATAGACGGAATTACTCTCTGAAAATTCCTTTCAGGTATTTTTCAATAATTTTATTAAAAGCAAGAAGAATTGAGGTGCGCTAAATTTTTTTTCTCTATTGTGAATATACATTCTTAATTTTGTGATTGAGGAAACAAAATTGTACGTCCCGTTTGTAAAATTTTTAAATTATGGTAAGCAAGACACAACATCAGCTGGTCAAGGATATAAAGCAATCTTCTGATGGTATTCAATATAGGTTGCTTGGTCATTTGCTTGGCGACTTGAATTGCTTTCGTATTTATCCTTGCACAACATTTGAGCTGGAAGAAAAGCAGAAGTTACATGAGCACTGGTCAGTAATTTTTTAAACCATTCATGCACAATTCTTTTTTAGTACTGAAAAATAAACCTTAACTCTTTATATACAAGGTTGCAAATGGCAAACAAGGATCTCCCAGCAGCTTTTGAGGCTGCCAAGGAGAGGAAGATGGAAAGGGAACAATTTAGAAAACCTTTGGAATTGGAACTCACAGAGAAAATAAAGATTTTATATGTTAAGGTATTCTTTTTCTCTTTTTCTAGCCACTACATGTTGATGAATAGATATTCTTGTCTACTTGCTATTTGCAACAATGGATAGATATTATGCTTTACTTGATATGACTTAAGAGTTTTAGATATCTTAGATTTATTATTCAATCAAAAGGAGATATTGATGAAGATATCATAAATAGGATAAAGAAAGGGTAGTTACATAAGAGAGGAGCTTTAGGAGTCTTGCGTGATCATCTTGTTTCCCTTGGGCTAAAAGGAACTTTTATAAGATTGTGATATGAGATCACCATGCTTTATAGATCAATTATACTGGGCTGCTTGGAAGATTTACAAAAAGTTAAGATAACAAAGATGAGTATGCTAAGATAGATGTGAAGTTACAAGATTGGATAAATTCTATTCTGTACAAGTAATATGGAGGATAGAGTCTTGAGGTTCTCATGGATGAATTACCCACAACACAAGTCCAGCGTCCGCAATCCTTCTGGCCAACAATTACAGAGGTCTTGGAATAAGTAGCAGCCAGTTGAACCCACTATGAAGTATCTCTTCAAGCATGTGAAGAATCTGATGTGGACAATGTGCCATGATGGCTTCACAATTCCTAGTCTTGTGTTTAGGATGGCTGGTCTGTTACCCCACTGGCCGACATTGAGTTTTATAATATTAGCAAGAAAGTATTTGTCATGTTTTTTATTTCAAGTTATTCCAAGACACTGTTGGAAAGGGCAAATATATTTCTTGTACAAACAATTTTTGATTACCTGAATGATCTTAATCGTAGTCATCTTAGGCTTTGGTAGGCGTGTACTCGTGCAAGGCCGTCCAATTGATCATGTCACTTGATGGATTTTTATTTACCTATTTTTCTTGCTATGCAGATCGTGCCTTTTGTAACTCTGGAAGGTTGAAACATGAATTATCCAAGCTAGTTTGTGAAGACCAGCTTTCGCTTCGCATTCCATAGTAATCAGGCTTGCATTTGTTTTAGCAGGTGGACAAGACAACATCAATATACTATTTGCATAGTAAAATCACGAATTAGCATCGTGATGCTGTATGCGATTATGTGCTACGGCAGCTTTGGCAACCGTCGATTAATGTGATTGTCCTTTACTATAGAGACTGTCATTTACATTAGGCGGTCGGCAAGACATTCAAATTGTAAATTAAATGTCTACAGAACCATTGCAATTAATTTTTAATTTACTATTCATTTTTCACTCACTTCTTTTCTCATTAATCCATTTGTGTTTCTTCTTTTCCTCTAGATTATCAAAATTCACAGCATTGACAACGAAAGCAGAGCTTTCCATCAAAACCAAAAACAAGTACCAAATACTGCAATTAGTTGCGCCCAGGACATAGCCAAGTTAATTACAAATTTATAGAATTGAACCAGAGTCAAGTTCCAAAAAAGATGGAAGAATTACCCTTTAATTTTGATTTTCTAATTTACTCCCTCTCAATAGTACGGGAGACAAATTTCACCTTTTACAAAAAAAAAATAAAAAATAAAAAAATACTGCAATTAGTTGAATCTCATTGATTTCTCATTCATTGAAGAAATTAATTTTACAACAATCTATTTACAAAATACAATGTTCAAGTTCCTACCCAATCTCATTGTTTTCCAACACTTGACTGGTTAAATACCGCATTCCAACCGCTCAGCTTTCTGGTAAAGTTGAAGTGATACAAGCACATCTGCACTTCCCCATGTACCAATCGCATCGTGGAAATCAGATTTCTTAACAAGAATGATGAGGAAGCTTTACGTTATAATTTGAAACACAGAATCACAAAATGGAGGGATCTTTTAAGAACATTGGCGAAATTTTCTCAAGCAAAATGATTTGCTACAACTTTAAAAGTTTAGATACAAAATATGCTCATTATCACTATAACAAAATAAGAAACTGGAGAATAATATACAAACTTAAGTATTGGATGATGATGTTATCAGCATCAAGTCAAATCATCTTCTCTGCAGCAGCCTCACAAAAAAGCTTTTAGAGCATTGACAGTTTTCTCCGGCCTAAATTTATTCCACAATCAAATTGTGAGAAATGAAGCAAGACAAATAATTATTAGAAAAAAGAGACCGTATCATCCCCCTAAACTAGGAAGTATTTTATAGAAAATAGTTAAAAGAGAATCTCATTGCCACCCCTTCATGAAAGAGTTAATTAAAAGCAATAATTTATTATATTATTGCGAGCCTTTGAAATCCTAGTTAATAGACCCAACACAGCCACCGTCCATCCAGTCCATATTACCAGGAAAAAATATGAATGATTTACCCCGCAACAATACTAAGATGTGTCATTGCTATTTCAAAAGATGATGAAGCCATGACAAATTACACTATCAAGTACTGGTCTGCAATTACTTCAATAACACAAAATGCATCATGTTAAAGTACCAGTCCTCCTGTGGCATATGACCAGCTCCTTCTATTTTCATTATCTCTACAGCATCAGGATTTCCCTTTTGAAATTCTTCTGCTTCTGAAAATTTGAGATGTTTATCTGCCACTCCCCATGCAACCAAAACAGGCTTGTCCCAACTGCAGTTATTTAATTCAGGAATCATTTTAAAATAGATGTAGAAAATAAAGAAACCTTGAATTGCTACTTTGAGTTTACTGTGCTACATTTGAAAAAATTGTTGCTTTTGGACCAGAAACTATCCATTATTATTGAAATTGACCCTAAAGAAGCCTTCCAAAAAAAAAATCTTTCACAAAATAGAAAGATGATAAGAGATGTTGCACGATCATGTTTCTGCATAAAAGATGAGCATGTAGCTGGATTATTGGAGTAGTGTAATTGAAGTGTGATGCAGTGATAGAGGCTTAAGCTCATCATGAAATTGCCAATAGTGCAGACATACATCCTTGATACGAATGTAGAGGCTACTCCCTAGCCCTGAATTATTTCTAACAGATGTGGCTTTCCTATCCTGATAATCATATGTCAAACAATCAAGTATTATAGCGATCAGACCTAGAGTCTATTGATCAAACTTATTTGGTGTTTTGTCAACCAAATTAGTCAGTCTTCTTATCCAATCTCATGAAACATGCTATTGTGTCATGTGTTTGATATGACACTATTTCGACCTGTAAGTCTGCTCTAGACTTCTTACCTTACTAAAGGAGGGGTAAATAATCTTGTGTGGCAATGCATGCAATGTACATTGTCAGCAATGACATATTTAGATCTCTCTGTGCCACCATATACATATTTAATTTTCTTAAACCACAAATTGACCACTTGTTAACCTTATTTTTGCTTTTTGTGCTTTCTTTCACTTCTTGAATAGTGCAAGAGGGTACTTGATTCCTAACCAAGGATAGAAATTTCGTACCGAGACGGTCGAAACGGACGAAACGTACCGTTCCGCCCGCCGACCGGCACCGGCACAAGTCCGACACCAGTCTTAGAGTCACAACGCCTTCGAACACGCAGGAAAGCTTCGCAACGCCCACGAACGGGCAGGAAGGGCGTCGCGACACCCGTGGACTCACCAGAAGGGAGTCATGATGCCCGTGGATGCGCTGGAAGGGCGTCGCAACGCCCGCAACCACGCCGGAAGGACGTAGTGGCGCCCGGTGCCGCGCAACCCCGCAGCTGCACCGGAGGGGTCGAGCGACCCCCACGACAACAACGCAAGGTCACGCAACCCCGCGACCCCCATGACAGCAACGGAGGGGCCGCAGGCTCCCCCTTGCGTGGAATCGCGATCACGGTCGTGATTTTTTTTAAATAAATGTATTTTTAATTATAACAATTCCTAAGGATATGGGGATAATTTAAAGAGGCTTAATTAATTCAACATCTCAAAATATAAA